>CANUEY010048757.1:0-12717 GCA_948099555.1 Croton setiger | reverse complement strand
AAACACTATTTTTTTTTTTTTTATATATATATATATATATATATATATATATATATATATATATATATATATATATATATATATATATATATATATATATAGTGAAAAATAAGCATTAAGTAAGGTCCATTTCTCTAGTGGTTGGTTTAGTTAGGTTACAAACTTTGCACTAAAATGACACAAATATGAACTACCATTCTCTCTTTAAATAATACTCAAATAACCTCTTTTTAATTATAAGCAACATTATTATTATTATTATTGTTATTATTATTATTATTATTATTATTATTATTATTATTATTATTATTATTATATATATATATATATATATATATATATATATATATATATATAATATGGTTATTAAAAATTAAAATATAATTAGACTAACAATTATTTTTAAATTTAAAAATTGGACCTTTTCAAATATTACCACTATATCATTTTATGATGAGTTAAATGCTAGTTTTGAATTTAACCTAGAATTAAAGAGATAATATTTGAAATCATATGATTTTTAAGTCTGAAAATAAATTTTAGTTAAATTATAATTTTAGTTTTTAAAATGGTCATATTCAATTTTTAACTCTTTAAAAGATTATATTTGTTTTGCTTAAAAATTATTTATGATTTGCTTATAATATTGTTTATAATTAAAAATTGGCAAAATTATTTTTAAAATATATGACTTTTTAGAATGCAGTAAACTTAGTTATCTATTTATGTAAAAATCTCCAATATTTAATAAAATAATATTAATAGTTGTATGTATTATTAACTAATATAATTGTTTGTTGATTCCTTCAATTACGAGTTTCTAATTTCTGAAACTATACAATCAATTTGCAAATTGTTTTAAACCAGTGTTTTTATCGAATTAAGATTGTCTAAAACAAAATATTTAATTTTTTAAATTTATATTTTTTATTTCATCTTTTTAGAGGTGGCCACGAGCCGGACCATGGTTCAAAAGGTGGAACCGAAACCGGCGGTTGACTAAGTAGTTAGTTGGCAACGGGCTGTGACGGTTGACTAAGTAGTTAATAATTTTCTTTGTAAATGGAAAAACAGATTCAACAAATCTCACATGGCGAGAGATAATAATTTCCTTTGTAACCAGATGAAAACATTTATACCCTTTATATTTCTTGCTATAACCAACAAAAATACACAAGCAAGTTTTAGGATCAAATTTATCAGTGCGTATGTCCCAAACATATGGAAAACATTTCGACCCAAATACACCCAAGATGGTATAATCAGGCTGAGTTTCATATAATCTAAAAAATGGAGTGTCATAAGACAAAGACGATGACAGTAACCGATTAAGAAGAAAAACAGTTGTGCTAAATGCCTCAACCTATAAATACAATGGTAAATGACTATAAAATAACATTGTCATTCCTAACTCGCGGATCATACGATGCTGCCTTTCTACCATTCCAGTTTGTTCTGGTGTATATGGACATGAAATTTGATGAACAATTCCACTAGCAAGAACATATGTCGACAACTTTAAATTCACAAATTCACCTCCTCCATTATTATTTAGATGACATTTAATTATTTGAATAGTTATAAATTTTTTTAATAATTGTTTATCAAGCGCTAACATTAATTGAATCATTATCTTTTATTTCTATATATACTCAAACTTAACTTATTGCCGAAGACAATCAAAATACATTAACATAGCTTCAAGTACTCAAGCTAAGCTAATTAAGGGAAAATTGATTTTTTAGATTGATTCTATCAGATTTTCATGACAACCAAACAAACACCAGATTTTTTTTTTCTTTCAAAATTAACAATGGCTATAAATATGGTTGTTTATTGATTGTAAGTTGTAACCACCAAGAAAATAATTAATACAAGAAAGATGGAATTGCTTTTGACTTTTCTAGATTTTTATGAGAGAGCTTAGGATTGAAAAAGGGCCAATCAATCATGCAAGTCCTCTAATTACTAATAGTAGTAATTAGGAGTCAAAATCTTGTAATTAAGGAATAGAAGGGACCCATAAGCATTAGTTGATTGATAAGACATCGGAGGGCCAGCAAAAATCCTGCTAATCCCCACTAAACACCTTCTTCCATTAAAGCCATGTGATGTGTGAGAAAGGACTTTGAGTATATATATAGTCATCAGCAAATTAATTATCCTAAATTGTACTGTACTTAATATTCTATAAAAGAAATATATATATAAGAAAAATAAATATAATATTTTCTCTGTTTTATGTCATGAATCCATATTTTTCATAGGATATTATATACAATAACACATTTTACAATTTTTTATTTGAAATAATAGCAGAATTATTGTATAATTAGTGAAATAGTTTTTTTCTTTTACTTTTTTACACTTATTTGTTTTTTATTAGTTTAAAAAATGATATTAAAAAAAATACATAACTTTTCCAGTGAAATTGAAGAATTTTTATCCAAATATATACTTTTCTTTTTCCTTCCAATTTCTAGCAAGAATGGCCAGCTCACGTTGCGGTCAATAGTCCAGGTGACGAAAATCTCAACTAACACCACAACTCCGGCGAATGGCAGCTAGAATGGCTGAAATTTTCATTTTGAAGTTTTCATGGTAGAAACTTTCCGATCAAATTCTGAGATCTTTCGGTGATTATCTATAAAATCTAAAAGCACCATTGGACTCATCTCTCCAAGAACTGTAATTTGATGTAGCAGTTTGCTCCGTTTTATGTTATTTTCTGGTGACCAAAGAGAGAGAAAATCATTGTTTTTCACATTTTTCGGCTGCATATGATGGAGTTACAAAAAAACTAAGGTCATATTTACAATTTACAAGTTGAGAGCTTTCCAATAACATATGATTTGTTAAATTTCATTACCATTAAAATCTTCGGTGGCCGATGACGATTAGGATTTGTTTGACAAAAAAGATGAAGAAAAAATGAAGATGACATGGCTGCTTATAGTTTCTTGTTATGTTTTACTAAATTGTATTAAAATTTAATGAATTGTGCTGACATTTATTGAATTGTATTAAAACTTAAAAATACTAAATTATATTGAAACTTAATAATTGTATTGAAGTTCACTAAATTTTATTGACATTTATTAAATTGTATTAAACTTACTGATGTTGAGTTGTATTAAATCTTACTAATGTTGAGTTGTATTAAATCTTACTAATGCTGAATTGTATTAAAGTTTAATGATGCTAAATTATATGAAATTTATTGAATTGTATTAATTTTTACTAAAATATAGAATTATTGATTTGTACTAATTTGTATTGATTTCTATTCATTCTATTGATTTCTAAAGATTTTTTATTGATTTATACTGATTTTTAAAGATTTTTTTTTGATTTATACTGATTTTTATCCATTGTACAGATTTGTATGCATTTATTAGATTATATTTATTAGATTCATAAGAGTTAATAAGAATCAATAAGAGTTAATAAGAGTCAATAAGAATTAATAATGATTATATACTTTTAGATTCAATGTGAATATGCAGATTTAATAAGAATTAGTAAATTTTCAATGTTTTTTTATTGTTATTGAATTTACTGATTTTTTTTCATTGAATATTATTAAAGTTTATTGAAATTTAGCAACATATGTCATCTTCATCTTCTCCACCAGTTGAAACCCTAGTCATCATTAATAGCCTGATTTTTTTTAATGGTGATGAAACTTAGCAAATTATATATCATCAAAATGCTCTCAATCCGTAGATTATGAGTATGGCCTCATATCAGAGGTCCATCGCTGAAAAGATGATGAAATGAAGCCTCAAGTATTTCAAATTTAAAGAGTGTTTGAAATCAGATTCGAGTTTTCTAAGCCTTTCAGTAGCCTATTGTTGTAACTCTAATGCCAGTGGAGGTTGTCGTTGCCTGTGCTGGTGACTATCGACGCCAGCTGACCCATTCTGGCATTGTGCGGTGGTGTTTGGGGGGACGGAAGTTTATTTGCATTGTGCTTTTCCATTTTTTTAAATTTTAAAATTAAATTTATTTTTTATTAGAAAGGAGTATTTGGCTTTTTTGACTTTTTTTTTTCTCTAATGTTTTTTATTTTTAATTTTGAAACTTTTGTATTTTTTAGTAACTAACTTGATTTGCACTATTTGACTAAAACTCCATTTTTCACAACTATGTTATTTTAATCCTAATTTTGGAACAAACTCAATTTTATGTACTTTGGTTATAAAACATATGAAAAATACTAAAAAAAAATTGAATTTAAAACTATAACTAAACTTCATTTTCCTCTTAATAACACAATCCAAAAATATTACTGACTTCATTCTCAATTAATGGAGACTTGCTGATTTCATAAAAACTTGGGCCATGTTTTCCTTTCAATAATGCCCCCTAAAAGCATTAAAAGACAAGTCATTATTCTGATGCATGAAAGAGAAAATTTGATGCTACATCATCAAATGCACTTCACTTTCTCTTCCCTCAAAGTCGTGTGTTGTGAGGCTTGAAGTGTGGTTTAGGGCTGTGTTGAATTTTTGGCTGCAAAATGAAAAAGTGGTGGGGTGCCCCAAATTTATGGGGAGAAATATTAAAAAGTTTTTGCAGTCAAAATAATCATAACTCAGTTTCCTCCAACATTTTGAGTATGAAAATTTTTTTAAATGAGTTTTCTTCAAAAATTTCCGTCATTTTTTCTTACGTTTGCTGTTTAAAGAGAGAAAATAAATTGATCAGCATAACATCTCTAAATGGAAGGGGAAGAAATTGAAGCTAGTGGAAAACAAAGGAAAAATAGGAAGAAAAGGAAACATATATCAATGGCAGAAATATGCACGACTAATGAGTTTTATGGAAATTTGAAGTTGTCAAGTGTGATCTAGTAGCTATGGTGGGAGTTAAGCGTAAAGAGAGAAATTAAATTTTGATTTTTGAAGGGGAGAGTTGGAAGGATTTGAAAATTTCGTTTTCCCCTTCTATGTGCAACAATGACTAAGTTATATTTGGGTCATTTAATAAATTGAAAGTAATTCCTAATTTTAAATTTTGCCTTTTCATATTCTAGGTGCATTCTATTTATTATGCACTATTCTACAATAACGCCTGTTTTAGTCAGACAAAGTTCAATTATAGAATTGGTCACAATTATAATTGAAATGTACCCACTTTCTTTACACCTGAATACTAAACGCCAAAATCAGAAAACACGCATCCCTGATGCATGTTAGATGCGTTTGAAAAAAATTGATTTTAAACTCACATTCTGTCCTCCCCTCAAACCACTAAAAGACAATGGACAAAATAGGAAAAAAATGGAAAAAAGTGATAGTCTCTATTATTTTGGGACGCCTCCAATGGTCAAAAAATTCCTACTTCATGGGAGAGGTAGTATATATATAAACATCTAGAACTTTAAATGAATTCAAAGATTCCTATTCAAAGATTTCTAAACAGCTCCATCGAGACTTGGTTTAATAAAAAGTCTGCTCAACCAGTTATTAAACTAATGAAACCAAACTTTCATAGACAAAATCAACAAGTAAATCGAGCCAATTTTTTGTGCTCCTTCAAATTGAATCAAGGAATAAAAGAAAAAACTTAATTACTAATGACAGGACCAATCAAACAATTAAGCAAAAATTGAGTGGTTGTTGCAGGGGTTTTAGTGCTAGTTCTCATATTTGAGATGTTATTTCTTACGCTATTAGTGAGCTTGTAATTGCTGATTTACATTAAAAAAAAGTTCACTTTATTAGCTTTTAAAAACTTATTTTTTTTTATTTTTTGTCCACTATTTCTGAAATAGGTCTTTTTGCATTCTCAATTCGATTGTAAACCATTTCTCCTACCCACAACTTCTATATAGTTGTAATTTCTATATAGTCGAACTCCTTAATTAATTAATAAGATAAATTAACACTTATATGTTTATTAAGTAATTAGGGCTAAACTAAAATTTAACCCAAGATTAAACCATATAGGACATAATAGGATACGACCTAAAATTCAAAAAAAAAAAAAAAAGTTGTTGGCCCTTTTAAGTGACAGAAGGAAATATGAATTTGTTGATTTATAAAAATTTTGGTGAAATGTTAAAGAATAGTAGGTTTGGCAAAACTTGGATGGATGACAAATAGAAGTTGGAAAAAAGACAGGTGAAATATAAGAGTAGAACACAGTACTTACATAAGGTGAAACCGTTTATGGACTCCAAGAACACAGTTAAAAGTACAAAAACATAATAAATAAAGATAAAAAAAAAAAAGCTGAAGCATCTGAAATGGATATTGGGTACATAATTATGAAGAAAAATTTCATGGGTTTTAATGATGATGTGGGAAGAACAGAATATGAAGAGAAATGGAGGATCCAATGTACTCCGACAAGGCCAAAGAAGACGAGGATCCTTTATATATGCACTTGTATTGTAGGGATATTTTAATGGTCGGAGCCGGGTAAACAATATGTCATTGCGTCTGAGTGAACGATAACGCGTAAATTATATGTATGTAAAAAAAAAAGATATTCTAGAGTGTAAAATAAAAAGGAAGAAAAATAAGGTTGAGCAAAAGGTTTGTGGACCAAAAAGAAAAGAAAAAGTAAGAAAAGTACACTCATGGAGCTTAGGACTTTTGCAATTGTCTCCCATATTGCCATCCACCAAACCAATTGTTACACCCATCATCACCGTTAATTTACATGGAATCAAACCGTCATTCAAGCTATAGATAAATATTGATTTTTGTGATGGGAAACCAGCACACAAATTGAATTTGATAATTTTACCTTCATTTGGCTTAAATTCTGGATTTAGTATAATAAAATTTCGATTCTTCTAAATTTGAATTAACCCAGTTTGGATTCATCAAACTTTGTTCAAACCAAGTCTTGTACTACTATTTCTCTGTTTTGTATGACTATTTTGCTTGAAGATGATGAAATTTGCATTTTCTCTTTATAAAAACCATGTCAAACGTATGAAATTTAACTAAATTAGTACTCATAATTTGGTCGATTTGAGTACCGCTTTATGGTTGGATCGGTTCAAATGTTTTATAAGACTATACCGCTTAAGGGAAATGCAAGTAAACGATATATTTTTTAAGTTTGTTTTAGTAAATACTACAAATTTTAAAAAATTGTAGTTAATACACATTTGTTTTTTTTTTTAACTTTTCTACTATTTTTTATTTTTTTAAATAAAATTAAAAATATGACTAATTTCCAGAGACTAGTCGGCAAAATTTTAGCCAAAGTTCGACGATATGCAGAAAATGTAGTAACCGGTTGGTGGTCGATGACATGCGAGAGTCAATTGGAAAAAGGTAGATGTCTGACGGAATGTGACATATATATAATTTTAAGTAATAATAAGACATAATTTGACTTGTAGCACGGTGGAAAAATGTGTTCTACCGGTTCTAAAAATCATTTGTTGGAATCTTAGCCTTGACAAAATTATATTTCCATATACAATATACTCGAGTTTATGATGGTATATGAGTCATTTAACGGTGTATGGCGCATATGAACCATATATCCGAATATGTGAGCCGAGCTTAGCCATATACCTAGTCTGGAGGCGGTCATGTGGACATCTGAAGAGGTCCGAACGGCAATTAGGCGGAAGTCTAGCAATGGTTAAATAGTTAAAGAAATTAATATTTTTAATTTTTTGAAATGGGCAATATTTGGAATTATTTTTTTTTAAATGTGTTAATTAATTCATATTGGAAACTATACAATTTAGGGATTGTTTAATTGGGATAAGTTAAAAGGGGAAGTTCTTGAAAATTAGAAAACTCAACTTATGTAATGTTTCCTCTCCAACTCAATGAAATGCACAAACTATTATTGTAGATAATTATGATTTTATCCTTATTTTATATTAAAAATAGTTATTGTATGGATATTTAAAATATTTTAATATCATGTTTTATTAAAAGATTTAACTTTTCAAAAAATAATTAAACAAACCAAATAATATGTTTTCACCACTTTTTAAAAAATAACTTTTTTACCATTCCACTTTTTAAAAACTTAACTTCTTGAGAAATAAATATTTTAGTGTAATATTTGCTTTCAGGCCTCTATCTTAATTTTGCCTTTAAATAGCTTAAATGACCCAACTCAAGTCATGAAATATCGGGCCATTTACCTAAAAATACTAAAAGTTTGTTTAAAGTTCAAATAATACCCACGATTTATTTTTTGTTTTGACAGTACCACAATTTAGTTTTGTTTCTAAAATATCCAAATAAAAAAAACGCTACTAATTATACCCAATTTTTTATTTTCGGATTAAATTAAAGGAAAAGTTATAATTCAATGGCTCTCATGGTCAAATTTAACCTGATACAAGTTATTACACCTTGCACTTTTCTTAAAGCTCTTAACACGACACAAATGATGACAAAACTAAAATTGGATAAGTTATCGTTTTAGTAATGATTTTTTTTTAAAGAAGCGTTTTAATAATGATTAATCTATCTTCGGATAAATAAAAAAAGTAATGATTAATCTATCTATATTTATCAATAACGTATATAAATAAATTAAGCAACACTAGAATTTTTCAAATATCCTATTAAATATGTCAAATTATATGTAATATATTATTTTAATTAAAGGGTATTTTATAAAATTAATTTTTTCTTTATTTTAATTCTCTCCGAATTACATCCATTTCAATGTTGTAGAGGTATTGGGTGTTGAAGACATTACAGATATCCTTCCAAGTCTTTATTTTGATCGGTCTAAACTTATGAACCATATCA
Source organism: Croton setiger (assembly GCA_948099555.1). Taxonomy (NCBI): domain Eukaryota; kingdom Viridiplantae; phylum Streptophyta; class Magnoliopsida; order Malpighiales; family Euphorbiaceae; genus Croton; species Croton setiger. Next base: position 3,967 of record CANUEY010048757.1, on the reverse strand, counting down.
ATGCAGTACTAGTAAGAGATTGTTGAAATAGCTGAACAAGAAGCTCATTGCTTAAACCAAATAGGTTGAGAGCACCCACATACATCTTCAAATGTGTCTTAAGATAAGTAGTTCCATCAAATTTATCTATGTCGGACAACTAGAACTTTGTGAGAAGTCAAGCATCAGGGAACAAGGACAATGATTCCATGTCGATGACCTCTTTGCAAGTCTTTAGAGCGGTAATAGAACTTTCTAACAGTTATAATTTCTATACAATTTACCTCAGGTTACATGCTTTTGTACCGGCAAGCTGATCGAATGTCCCTCCTTGAAAGTGGTTCGGATATGGGATTGTCCTCTTCTCCAGAAATTTATATCTAATTCGACAATCACGGGTGGTGGATGTAGCAGTAGAGTTGGTGAAACTAACTTAGGTCTCTTTGATGAAAAGGTTATTATATATATATTTATATATTGCCATTATTATCATACTCCAATCACAGTATTAGATGAGCTCAAATTCTATTATGTTACTTATGTCTTCTTTATTAATATTTTTTTGCGATTTTCAATTGTACGAAATTTATTTTCTTATGACTAAAATTATGCGCACAGGTTCAGCTGCCCAATTTGGAGTCATTATATCTAATCAATTTAGCAAATTGAGAGAATTAGAGGTTGAAGAATGTAATCAATTGAAGACTCTGTTTTCATTCACTGTGTTGAAAGCTCTTGTGCAGGTGGAAACAATAAAAATAAAAGATTGTCAGATTTTGAAAGAGATAGTTGCTGTAGAAGATTTTGAGAATGTGGAAACAATTCAGTTGCCTCAGTTGCAGGAACTGTATTTAAAAAATCTGCCTCAGCTTACAAGCTTTTGTGCCAGCAAGCTGATCGAATGTCCCTCCTTGAAAGAGTTCAGGATAGAGAATTGTCCTCTTCTCCAAGAATTTGTATTGAGTTCCTCAACTAAATCAACTATCTTTGCTCAAAAGGTTATTTCATTTTTAATTCTGCCATTTACTTTTCATTAGGTCATTTTTAATTCTGCCATTTTTAATTGCTCAAATGTGATTTAATTCTGCCATTCTTATAATAAAAATTACGCCTGCAGATTCAGTTGCCAATTTGGATTTATTATCCGACGTGAAGAGGTCTTTGACCAAATTAAGAATATTAAATACTTATTCCCATTTTCAATTGCTCAAAGTCTTCCAAAACTTTCTTGGCTGTCAGTATATGATTGTTCGCTGCTGGAGGAAACTGTCTCGAAGGGGGAAAGTGTGAAAGCAAATCCAGTTTTTGAATATCCTCAATTCTGGAGCCTGGATTTGGAGAACGCACCAGAACTAAAATACTTTTACCTAGAAGAATACATTTTAAAATGTCCAGATAAAGAAAGCTTGGTTGTTGAATTAACTTCACAATTCGGATATTTACAACCAACACGCGAAGAAAGTTCGGTTTCTTATTTGGTTAATTTGAAAAGTGAGAAGATTCTGTTTCTATATAGGTTTTTGCAAATTCTATATTCAAATTTTCATTCTTGTATTAATATAAGATTGTAACTGATATTTTATTTTTCATTATTTCAATTCTTTGCAAATTAAGTGTTTCATTCTCACTTTCAAATGTAAATAATTAATTATTCAAACCACACACAAGTATTAAAAAAGAAAATTAGTTCATCCGCTGGAATTTGATCTTAATCATCATCTCTACCAGAACCATGATCATAATATTTTTTATCAAAATTAAATTTTCGTTGTCCTCTATTTTAAAATATTCTATAATTTACTCCTTTATTTTTCATAATATTGTACACGAAAGAGTTAAATAATCAAATAACAAAAGGATGAAAAAATATGATATTGAACATGTAGGTACTAAATTATATAATATGTAAAAGTACAGGGACTAATTAATTATTAACCCTTGAAAAAATATAACCATTTGATTCGTAAAATTTTGTTTGTCATTTGGCAATCTAAATGATCTACTAGTATTCTTATTTGACTTATTATTTTGGTTAAATTAGAGTTTTTATTTAGTTTTTTTTTATTTTTTATTAAAATTAGTAACTGTAATAAAAATAAAGCATTTCGAACATTTTTTGGTGTTTTCGACACTAGCAATTATAACCTTGGACGAGACTAAGAGTAAAGTTGTCGAATTTCAGAATACATTGTAATCTAATAATCAAAACAAGAAGGTACTATTTGTGACTTTTATAATTTATTATGATCAAAACAAGAAGATACTATTTGTGTCGAGCATGATTGTCAGAGAACTGCACCGATACCTAAAAATATGACATAGAAACCGTACTGATACTCCGATTTTGGTACTACACAAGTACCAAAACCATACCGGTACTCCGGCAGTTTTGGTACTTCACAAATACCAAAACCATACCGAAAACACCCTTACATTCAAGGTATATTTGTCCCTTTCAAATTACAAACCATTAAAATGATTTGAGCATTGCTACAAGAAAGCATAAAGAACCAGAAATTGCATTCAAAATTTTCAGATTCTGTTCTGTTAGATCATGAAAAGAGAATGCCAATTCTACTCGAGAGTTTAAAATAAAATACACTCAGTGACATGTCCATTTCATAGTTTCCCCTTCTCAATCACACACAAGAACAAGAAAACTTTGAGTTCATGCATGTCATTACAGAATCAAGCGATTAAATAGATTCACAATTCAATTCACACAACATAATCACCACCATTACATTACAGCTTACTAAAAATAGTCTACTTCTCCAGCCCTAATTACCTGTTAGCATTGGATAACTTGGACATATCACCCTCGAAATCAGCTAGAGAATTAACTGGAAATAGGGTATTATTTAATCTAACAGAATTAAAATACATGAATAAAAAAAAAAGTCTATTTTCCAAAGAGACTATATATTTTGACAATTTTATAATTTTTCCTAATAAAAATTTCATTTTATCATAAAAATGAAAGGTTTAGAAATAGTGCAATTTCATAACTAGTTGAGAGCTATATAGAGACTGAACAAACAGCAAAAGTCCACAAGGAAACAGGGACAAACTGGTAATTACACCAATTAATAGGAATATCACAATAAAAGCTTTGCCATCAACTCTACTTGGTCACTAGTTACATAAAAAAATAATAGTCCTGCTTTCATCTTAACACACCAGTCACTTTCTGTCAAGCCGATAAAATGTAACAATGTAAGATTTTTTTCTTTTTAGACTGGATTGCAAATCTTCTTACAAGTTTCTTATTGAGTTAGAACCCCTCGAATTATGTCTCACTATTAAACTTACATGCATCTTCTAGGAGATGGGATGATGTAGCAGAGGTAAGAAGAAAAATGAAAGAAAGAGGTCTGAGGAAAACTCCTGGGTGCAGTTTGATAAACATTAATAACAAAACCCATTGTTTCTATGCTGCTGATATATATATGAAATGCTAGATGCTCTTATATTGTTGATGAAGGAGCTGCCAGTTCTCCTGAATTTCCAAAGCATAGAGTCAAAACAAGATACTGCAACCTGTAATTTGTATACTAATATATTATGTCCGATCTTAATTGAATGAGTTCATTTTTCAGCACATCCTGTCTTAAAACACACGAGCCATAAGCCAACATGGCGGACTTAAGGCTGCTAATTGGTCAATGAATCTCAATGGTTGAATGAGTTCATTTTTAATCTTTCTTACTACAGAAATATTTAAATTTCCCACATTTTTTATTTCTGGTTGAACAATCAAAATAGAAAAACGCGTTGCAAATTTCAGCCGCCAACATTGAAAATTAGTTGCCAAAAGTTCAGCAAACAAATATTGAAATATCCCAACTTTATGGAGTTCATTCGGCTACACTTCAATCAATGGCTGCTTCTTCTATCGCCACTGCCTTCTTCAGTCCCATTTTTCATTCACCAATATTCCAATTCCATAGCTAAAATATATAAATATAAAGAATTCTAATAAATTAAT
>CANUEY010048681.1:0-14637 GCA_948099555.1 Croton setiger | reverse complement strand
AAAATTAGGATTTAACGAAACATTAATGAAACTAAAATTACGATCAAAATTAAGATTTTTCTTTTTCTACCTTTTTAGAAATTCCAAAAATTGAAAATTATAATAAACTACCCAATTATATTAGAATGAAGAGAGAAAATTTTGAAAAGGATTTTTTAGAATTGAAAACATTAAAAATATTTTGAAATAGAGGAGGGAGGAGCTGCTTCGGGATTCTGGAGATCTGGTCGAGCTTGGAACGTTAATCATCATTGGTACTTTTTCGGGGCAAAAGTTAAGCGTCAACACCTTGTGATTGCCTGCTTGCCTTGGTGTGTAAATCAAACACCTATAGTGAATCTTTTCCACTGCTACATGTCATTGTTAATGCATTGTAGACATCTTTTGGTGTTGGTGTAACACCTCTTATTGAACTCTTATGTCATAAAACATGCCAAATTTTTTTTTTTAAATATAACATACTTAACATATATATATATATATAACATGTTGCATTCTCATTTTAAACCTATTAACATCTTTAACATACTCACAACATACATAACTATGACATTCTTATCGTACATGTAAACATATGGTGTCTCTTCTCATTTACCTTTATCTCTGGTTAATCTTATCTTTCTCCACACCATAAGCATATTCAAACATAACATGTTATACATATATCAAAACATTCTTAATATATCACTAGAGGATGTCTGTACTATAAGTCTCCACAGAGATCTAATATATGAGCAACACAGACATCTAAGCACCTTTAACATATAATAACTCTACATGGAATGCAATGTCATCCACCATGCATATGGCATGCCATACATTCTTTACTATATCTAGTTCATTAACCATAAGCCTTATTAACAATTTACAAGCCATATGACAAAAATCTACATGATAAGATGATACAAATGATGAAATGCGAGAGAGAGAGATCCTAGGCTTCAGCTGACCGACCCAGAGGAATGACGACAAAACTGACGCTGTCAATTGCCCCAAAGAAAACCTGGAATCATGTAAAGACAATTTAATGAGTTGTAAACTCAGTAAGTGCAAACTGTATAATATAAACAAATCAATAAAACATAATTGCAAAGTATTAAACAGAACCTGTCAAACGAATTTATCTCTTAGGACTCTTCTTATCCAAATAATTTCACATACTATAATTTGTGTTACTTTACATATCCATTTTAATCAACACATGATCATATACAAATGTAAACATAGCATATAAACCAGGCATGTAATTTCGTTAATCATGACTTATCAAAATAACATGATTCCAGATCACATTCATCGTTTCATAGCATATCAATATCATATAACAAATAAGACAATTCATCAAACTTATCAAAACTGTTCAATATCAGATCATTTATAACATATATAAACAAAGTCATATCATAAGATGTATAATGACATGTCTTTCCTTTTTCTTTAGTTATGATTTATCGACTAAGTGTTACCCCGGAAATTTCACGGCATACCAGTAACCATAGCTGGCCAGTAAACCTGTAAGACCGGAATATATTGTTGGTCAAAAAAAGGGGATTCGTGGATCAACCTTTATTATGTAGTATTCACCAGATCATTCTGCATCGTATAGGACCCGTAGGTCTCTCTGTAACATATAGAACTCGTAGGTCTCTTTGTAACATATAGGACCTGTAGGTCTCTCTATATCAAATAGGACCCGTAGGTCTTTCCGTCAAATCATATGGAAACCGTAGATTTCTCTCATGAAATCTGCAAACACTGGCTACGATAATCACAACGGCCATAATTAAGAAAAAGAACTATTCACACATTTCATCCTTCAAAGGAATGCCCAACATTCAACTTTTTTTCTTAATATCTTAGAAAGATATTTTTGTTACCATAAAATACTATCTATGACATAAACAAAAATAAACTCATAATTGATTACAATACTTATTTTTCTCCAAGAAAAGAAAAACAACACATGCCAATTGGGTTATTTATTATTACTATTATCTATTGAAGATTTTCTCATTATATAGAAGCCATACGTAGGGTGAGAATTTGGTACCGATTACTAAATTAAATTCTCATTTACTAATTACCAAAATGGTTGAAAATTACCAAATTTAGTTTATCTTATATTTGTTATTACCGATTGGTAATAGAATTACCAGTTTAAAATATTTATTATTCTTGAAATATTGGATCATGAATATTTTATAACAACAGTTAAAAATTTTCTTGAGATAAATGTTTTAAAAATCATCAATTAATTGATAAAAGAATTCATTAATTTATTCATTATACAAATTGGTTAACTTATTTATCCAATACTAAATATTGAATCCCAAAAATGGTAATAATGTTTTTCAACCAGAACTAAATTATTTCGATATAAATTTTTTTTGATATTAGGTAATTACGGAATAATGTTTAGCCGTCTATTATGTGTCTAATGCACTATTCCGAGAAGGTAGAATTCATGGATTGAGAGCATTAGATATCAATCATAATTATAAACCCTTTATTGCAATATACCATTTATATTTTTAATTCTGAACAATAATAATTACAACCGAAAATTACGATTTTCTTTTTGAATTTTATTTTATTAGATAATTTTTTCCTTATATTTTTAAAAATGGACTATTTTATCTCTGTGTTTTATTTCCATCCAATAATTTGCTACTTCCATTATACTTCCCTCATTTTATGTTAAAAAGTTAGGCTAATTTTGTAATTTTTAAAAGAAATTGGGCAATTTTCATATATAAAAAAAACTTTATTTTTTAGAGACATTTCCTGCATTTCTTTCTCTCCACGCCCTCCTTCGAAACACGTCATTCCCCGAGTCTGAATTAGGATTAATCATAGGTCAAGACTCATAAACCAATGCAGGAATCTTTTCGTCCCTAGATATTGCAAGCTTTACCAAAAGCCTTAATGGACCAACAAGCAATAAAACAGTAACAAGATGATACAATGTCATGACAATCAACAATACCCAAGTAGTCCATTCAAGTAAAAGAGTAAACCAAGAAGCAACTAAAACCCCAATAACAACCAAATAAGCATGTGTGATAAGTATAGTCAATTTTGACATAAACACAGCCAACACACCATCAACAAAGTTGAACAAAACCAACAAAAATGTGAAACAATCAATAGGAAAGATAAAATCTTTAATGAAGAACAAGGAAATTTCACCACCCACAAGTCCCAAAATAAAAGAAAAGAAACTCATGTACAGCTTCGAGAACTAAATACATCTAATTGTAGGCGGCGGTTGTGAAGATTGAGGGCGATGGCACTGCAAGTGGCTGAATAGTGGTTGGTGATGGTCTCGTGAAAAGCAGCTATGGAGTTCAATTGTAGAATGAATTTAGTATTTTGGAAAGAGACGATGAATGATTTGAACAGATAAAGAGCGTCTTGATCTATGGTAGGTGAATGATGGTTAGTTGGTTTATTCTTCAAGTTAAGGAAGAACGGCAGTGAGACTGAAGATGAAGGGCGACAGTGGTAGCGCTGGTTAGTGAAACAGTTGAAGAGTTCGGGTGAACGGTGGTGGTGGGTTTTTGGTTGGAACGAATGACGACAGAGGTGGCAACTGAGGTAGATAGAGGTAGTAGTAAGGGAAGGTGGGTCTAGTGATGCTAGGATTTGTGGTGGTAGCTGGCAAGTTAGAGACAGAGGCAACTAGTGGTTTTGTAAAATTGAAGGAAGTAGCGGTGGTGATCTGAATTAGAAGGCGGTGACAAGCAGCGGCTTGGATATAGGGGGTTCTGCGGCAGTATGAAGAAGATTTGAAGAAGAACTTGGTTTTCTGCTATTTGGAAGATTTGCATTTGGCACAATGAAGAAGATTAAGTTGTTTTATTTTTTTATTTATGAAAATTGACATTTTTTAAAAAAAATAACAAAAATGGCCCAACTTTTAGTAGAAAATAAGAGAAGTGTAGTAGAGAGAGCAAATCGTTTGATGGAAATAAAACACAGAGAAAATAGTCCATTTACAAAAATACAAGGAAAAAATCGTCTAATAGGATAAACTTCCTAATTTTCCTTTATTAAAATTATAAACCCACTCACTTCAATGGTATAAGATAGCACCATCACTACTTGCCCAATCGTCTTATATTATTTTTTAATATTTTAAGATTTTTCTTTTCTAATTATAATAAGGGAACTAAATGCTAAAGAGACAATGAAACTGAATAAGAAATGGTAAAGCAGCTAACCATGAAAACAGAAACACAAGAAACAAAGCTAACTCTTCTAATTCCATTCAAAATAACATAGATCAGCCCCCTGTGTTGAACTAGTGTTTTATTAAACTGGAATTAATTCTTTTTCAATGTTTATTGCTTCTATTTGATTACATATTTATACAGTGCATTTGTACTGGAAATCCTTAAATAATTGGGATTTGGATTGAGTTTGTTTCTATTATTTAATCTGTTTGAGTTAAACTCAAATTCTAATTTATGTTCTTTATCACTCCCTCTCAAGCTGAGCTACCGAATCAGAGATGCTCAGCTTGGAAAGAGCCCTTTTGAACATTCGTGTTGGCATGACTTTAGTCAGTATATCAACTAGTTGGTCTTTTGATTTTATGAAAGGCAGTCTGATGATCCCATCTTCTAGTTTCTCTTTGATGAAGTGTCTGTCTATCTCAATATGCTTCGTAAGATCATGTTGTACTGGATTCTTTGAGATGTTGATCGCTGCCTTGTTATCACATTTCAGCTGACTCGCGTTTTGTACCGAGAACCCGATCTCTGCTAACAATTTTTGTAGTCATAGTATTTCGGTCAGTCCTCTAGCTATTCCTCTGAACTCGGCCTCTGCACTTGATAATGCTACAACTTTTTGCTTTTTGCTCTTCAATGTTACCAAGTTTCCTCCTACAAGTGTAAAGTACCTTAAGGTTGACCTTCGATCAAATGAATTTCTAGCCCAATCAGCAACTGTGTAACTTTGAACTTCAAGGTGTCCATGTTTCTTAAACAATATTCCTTTTCCCGGTGTGCCCTTTAAGTAACGGACAATCCTCAGTGCAACATTCATATGTTGAATTTAGGGTTTGTGCATAAACTGGCTAACAACTCCCACTGCATAGACTATATATGACCTGGTATGTAATAAATAAATTAATTTTCCAACCAGTCTTTTTGATACTGCTCTAGGTTTGTCTTTTCAGCATTTCCTTCAATTTTTAAGTCGTGATTAACCTCCAAGGGTGTCTCTGCTGTCTTACATTCCACCAAACATGTTTCCACAAGTAAGTCAAGAATGTATTTCCTTTGGGAAATAAATAGCCCTTGTTTTGACATGAAACATCAATCCTAAGAAAATATTTCAATCTCCTCAAATCATTTATGTCAAATTCCTTGAACAGCTATTGTTTGAAACCTGTTATTTCCTCATGATCATTCCCAGTAATAATCATGTCATCCACATAGATATCAAGCATGTAACTAGACCATTCCTTTGTTTTAGGAATAAGGTATGGTCTGAATTACTTTGCTTGTATCCGATTTTCTTCATGTCCCTAGTGAACTGGCCGAACCATGCTCTCAGTGATTGTTTTAAACCATAAAGAGCTTTCTTTAACCGATATCCTTCACTTGGGTTAAAGTCTTGTGAGAATCCATAGGGTGCTTCCATGTAGACTTCTTCTTTTAGGTCTCCATGCAGGAAAGCATTCTTCACATCAAGTTGATACAAAGGACATTCATAGTTAGTAGCAACGGAAAATAGTACTCTAATCGTATCAAGTTTTGCAACGGGGGAGAAAGTCTCAGAGTAGTCAATTCCATATGTTTCGGTATATCCTTTTGCAACAAGTCTTGCTTTATATCGTTCAATGGAACAATCAGTTTTGTATTTGATGGTAAATACTCATTTACACCCTACTAGTTTTTTATCAACAGGCAGCCAGCATGTGACACCCCAAACCCAACCAACGTCGTTCCGACGTCATTTCATGCATAACACGCATTTTTATTTCGTACGCATCATATTAAATTAAATCATTGATTTGATTATGAAATATATAATTTGAATATGTTAAGGAAATGAAATAAAATGTGAAAAAAAAATATGTTTTAAGCTCGTTTACGATCAGAAGACGCAAACGAGGCCCGATTAGAGTTTTTGGCTCTCGTGACCAATAAAACGTCGGAAACACGGAAAATGTACACCAAATGAATTTGATATTTTATGATTTGATTATTTATATGATAATAAGATTTTTGGAACCCTAAAACTATGACGACATCGTACGGTTTCGGTTCCGCAAATATAATCGAGGTTGCGAAGTCAGTTTCGGTCGCCGACCGGCCGCGAATATTTTTCGGACCCGATTTCGACGAAAATTTAAACATAAGCTTTTGTTATTATTTTGAAATTAAAAACAAAATAAAATCAGGATTTGGAAGTGGAGGTGGGCAAAAACAAAAGAAAAGGAAAAGGAAGGAAAATAGGATAAGTAGGTTTAGATATTTTTGGATTTGTTTAAGTTAAAACCAAGTAGGACGTGGAAAGATATGCATTTGGCTTCGTTCTAGAGGTGAATAGATGTCTAGAGAGTGAATTGAAGAGGTGGAAGAGGTGTGAGAGGCTATGTTTTCGCGTAAAAACAGAAAAGAAGAGAGAAAGAGAGAAAGAAAAAGAAAAGAGAGAGAAGAGAGAGAAAAGTGAAAAGAAAAGGAAATCCTTGGGTTTAATAGCTTCAGTATATTCCTAAGACAGGTAGTAGAAGATTAGAAGTGATAGGAAGGGAAGAGAGTGGCTAGAAATCGAAAGAGAAGAAGAAAACGGTAGAGAGAGAAAATTTTCTGGGTTTAGAAACAGTAAGTGGAAGGAACTTTGAGAGAGAAAATCTTAGAATCTAGCATGCATGGGGAAATTCGGGCCTGAGGGTTTAGAGGAAGAGATTGGTGGTCTTAGTTGGCCGAAAAGTCACCGGAGGTGGACGGACGAACTGCTGGAAGTTGGTTCGAGGAACTGGAAATCAGGCAAAAATAGAAGGAATCCAGAGGAAGAAGAAGATCAAAATGGCAGGGTTTCCTATGTTTTGATTAAGAGGCAGCTGTCAAAACGGCAGGGTTTCCTGCGTTTTGATAAGTAGGCAGCTGCATTTTGATCCATTTTTCACTTCTAACACCTGAATTTGGTAAAATCACATTTTGACCCCTAAAGTTTTCTACCATGTGCAATTAGGTCCTTCTAGCTATTTTGCAAATATTTTCCTTACTTTTTGGTTCCTATATTTTTTGTTTATTTATGTTTTTGCCCTAGAAACTTGTAAAATCTATATTTTGAGCCCTCCTACCCAAATTGAATATCTAAAATTCATATTTTGACCCTAGAATTTAATTTTAACTTCATTTTTGGCCTTAAAACCTTAGGAAAATTATTTTATTGAATCATTTTGATTTAAATTGAATTTATTTTTATTGTTTGAACCGATTAACAATTAAATCGACTTTGATAATTATAATTAATATATGATAAATTGAGTTTGGAAATTACTTTTAAAGTGATTTTAAAAGGTTCAAACATACAAATTATATGATTTGAGTTAAAATTCAAGGAAAATAATATGGTTTGATTTTGGAACTTAATTATTTCAAGGAATTAAATATTTAATCATGCATCATAGCACATATAAATTGTTTAAATGTTTAATTGAACATTGTTGCTATATTACGCATTATAGGAGCATCGAGTTCTAGAGGGACACGGGGTAAACAACTAGAGACCCAACCTAGCTCGCAGCAGTAAGGTAAGTGTAAACCCACTTGCTTATATGTTTGATTGTGATATCGTGAATTGTTGAATATGCTATTATTGAACTGCTTAGACCGGTACTGAAGCTCGATCACTTGAAATATATGAAATTGCTATTATATGATTAAATTGAACTTTTTGGACCGGTACTGAAACCCGATCAATTGGAAATGTTTGATTATTGAGAAATTGTGTTTTTTATCCTTGAGTCAGTACTGAAATCCGACCAGTTAATTTATTATGAATTGTTTATTGATATATATGTTGTTTGGATTGGTACTGAAGCCCAGTCATTTGATTATATAAAATGTGATTATATGAGATATATGCTATGTAAATGCATTTCCACAGGACTTAAAAATGGCCATTGTGATCATCGTAGCCAGTGTTTGTAAATTTCACAAAAGAAACCTACGGTTTCTACATGATTTGACGGATGGACCCACAGGTCATATTATGTTACAGGATGATCATCAAAGCTTTATATGCCACAGGTTGATTTTTAGATCACTATATGATTATGAAATGACCAAAGAATCATTCTGGTCTATATGTTACTGACCAACTACGGATACTACTCTGTGAAATTCCCGGGGCAACACTTGATCGATAAATCACAACGAAAGCAAATGAAATAACATGTTACAATACATCTTATGATATTGTTATGAATTTAAATGATGATTTTGACCTGTAATTATGCTATTTTGTCATGTTATGATAAATTGAATTATATGCTAGTTTTATTTGCTTTGGTTTACATTTACTAAGTATGCGACTCATCAAAATCGCAAATTGTGTTTTTAGGTCTGCGGTCTGAGTGAAATCTGACACTTTACCATTCTATGCACAAGTCAGTACAACTAAAGCCTATACCTCTCTCCCTCGTACCACGTGACAATAATTATGTCACGTGTCTCTCTGTAATTGGCTGAGAAAGTTAACGATGTCATTAACTTTAACTAATCATGTACTAATTTCTTATTTAGTGTCCTTTCACAATTTCAAATTGCGAAACTTACTTCGTTTCGCAATTTGACTTACTGAACATTATGTTTCGCAAGTTTAGATAGCGTAAAGTCTATTTAGTGTCTACAGTTTTAATTTGGTTAATTTTTCAGTAATTAAACCAATCAAAATTAGATAATCATCGTCACCACAACTTTCCATCACCTTTAATTTAATGATTCCCAATGCTATTTAGTGTAGAACCTATCACATATATGATCAAAACATCTAAGAACCAAGCCACAAGAGGGAGACTTTTTTTTTTTGGGTTCTTAGAAAAATGAACCTAATTTTTATTTTAATTTTGGAGCAATGAATTTTTTTATTTTAATTTGGAAAATAAACTTATTATAAAAATAATATTAAAAAAGATATTTAGTTAATATTATACAGTTGTTATAGAAGTATAAAAAAAAAATTAAATTGTTGTACTGTTTTTGTATTACTATTAAATAAGTTTTGTTTAACTACAATTATTGTATAATTATTATACAGATTTTGTACCAAAATTTTGTACCAGTTTTTTTTTTAAATTTAAATAAAAAATTATTTTTGTTGAGAGCCCAGGTCCACTATGAAGCCCACATCACTTTTGTCGCTTGTGGTTGACCAACCTCCATGTCACGCGCTGGAAGGGCACGTAGGGACCATTTTCCAGTTCCTCTTTTTGGCTTCCGTCACTTACCTCTCGCTTTGGAGACTACTGTTGATGCCACCTCTTCCTCCTTTCTTTCTTCTTCTTCTGTTGCTTTGCTTCTCTTTCTCTCTTCCACCAGTGAAAGACTTATTTCGTTTTCATTTTCTTCTGTTACTGTTTGGTTTTGTGTTATTATTTACATATATAAATATATATGTGTGTGTTGGTTTTGTTTATTTCTTAGTACAGAGAGTATCATCCAATTTGAACTATTGTTTTAAAATATTCATTTCTTGTGGACTCCTTTTTCTCTCTCCATATTTGAAGAACAAAGAAGAAGAGGAATCAGGTTAGGCCAAATTTCAACTTCTGTTGTTTTTGTATATGTCTGTATCTCTCTAGCTATTATTGCTCACTCAGTGAGTTGGGATTTTATTTGATTTATATGATCCAAACGATTAAAACCAAAAACATGTAAATAAGACAATAAATGGAACTTGTAGAACCAAACAACTTCATGTTACTACTGTTTCTAGTGGAACTGTTAGCATTCAAATTTTTTTGAGTGAAGGCAGGAGGGAGAAACTTCGTGTTTTTCCCCCTTTTTTTGGGGTTGCATCTATGGAAGTTGAAAGGTGTTTGTTTTACGCGTTATTGATCTGAAATTGAGTTAGGTTTGTGAGCTATAAGGGAGGAAATACAGCTTCTGGGTATTCCTGCTGCTATGATCTGAAGGATGTCAGGGGCAACAAAGAATCATATATGGTTAATGGAGCATACCCATTTGAAAATGTCATGGATTCATTATCAGATTAGACAAAAAGATGGTTTCTTGACATACCCACCTCCTTTTTATCCTTATTCAATGCCTCCTCCTTATACTAGTACTTTTCATAAGGAATCAAACCCTTCTTCATCCTCGTCACCTCCATCTTCTGGTACAAGAATTAGTCCTGCTGTTCTTTTCATTATAGTGATTCTAGCAGTACTGTTTTTCATTTCTGGTTTACTTCACTTGCTTGTTAGATTCCTTATTAAACACCCCTCTTCTTCAGCTTCTTCTCAGTCTAATAGATTCCCAGAAATTTCCGGCCCGGATGCTCTCCAAAGACAGCTTCAGCAACTTTTCCATCTCCATGATTCTGGTTTGGACCAAGCTTTTATAGATGCTCTTCCTGTTTTCCAGTACAAAGAGATCGTAGGTCCAAAAGAGCCTTTTGATTGTGCTGTTTGTTTATGTGAGTTTTCTGAGAAAGACAAGCTTAGATTGCTTCCTCTATGTAGTCATGCTTTTCATATTAATTGCATAGATACTTGGCTATTATCAAACTCTACATGCCCTCTTTGTAGAGGAACCCTTTTTACTCCAGGGTTTTCCATTGAAAACCCAATGTTTGATTTTGATGATATAAGAGAAGATGATGGATGTCCTGGTAATGGAGATAACGGATACTCTTCTGTTCAAAAGACTGTAGAAATTGAAGAAGTTGTTGCTGACAAGGGGATTTTACCAGTAAGACTTGGTAAATTCAGGAGGTTAAATGATGGAACAGGAGAAGAGGGGGTAGAGACTAGTAGCAGTAAATTAGATGCAAGAAGGTGTTTTTCGATGGGTTCATATCAGTATGTGCTGGGTGATTCAGATCTCAGAGTTGCCTTATGCGATGACCGGCCTGGATGCAGTATCGTTAAGATTGACAAAGATAATTTACAAAATGGAAATCTTTCCAATGATGGAGAGTTAGAAGGAAAGATGATCAGTAGTGTAACTAAACGTGAGAGCTTCTCTGTTTCAAAGATTTGGCTTTGGTCTAAAAAGGGCAAGTTTTCGAGCTCTTCAGATGCTCAAGTAACCATGCCTTCTTCGCTTAACATAGATTTGCCATGGATGGGTAAAACACAAGAAAGCTGAAAGGTATTTGTTTTGTTTTTCACAGTTTGGTGTTAGTCTATAATCCATTGATTACAGCTTGTTACACTTTTGATTTTGATAATCTTTTAGATGCTAATTCAAATGTTGTGATGATTGGTTGTGGCATATTGTTGATGTGTTACTTGTGTATTGCAACTCATTGATTAAAAATCAAATTTAAAACGTTTTTGTGCTACAAAATCGATCAAATAGAGCGGCATGCTGGTGAACTCAAATATTTTAGAGATTGTTTATGCAGTTGATCCTCAAATAGATAATTATGATGTTTTATGTTTTGTAAAAGAGGACATGATCATGATTAGCTCTTGAGCATTTTTACATTACTTGAATATATTATATTAGTATTCATTTCTTAAAAGGTTTGGTGTTGATGAGAGAATTCTAATGTTAATCAAAGGGAAGAGAGGAAGGGGCTGAAGAGGGGGGGCCAGCTGATTTTGCTTTTGCTTGATCCTTTATTTGTTCTTTCATTGTTAATTTGTTGGTTTTTTTGAAGGGTAGTGATTTTGGGAGAATGTGCAGTGAAATCTTTTTTGGACAGTGATTGTTTGTGGGATCCAATCCATCAGCAGAATTTATATTTTTTCATTCATTTTTGTGATGTTTTAGAGCATTAATTCAAATGTTGGCATTGCTGTTATAGCAATGTGTGTGGGGCCATACTTTTTTCTCTAACCCATGTGGTCATGTTGAAACTAATCCTCTCCTCCTATATTTATATACTAATTAATTCCTTTTTTGGAGAAAAAAAGAATTGATCTGTCAATGGTAGCTGCAAGTTTTTGGAGTGTCCACATTTGTTCAAATTTCCGGATAAAATAAATGGAAACCCAAAACCTAAATTTAGGAAAGCAAACCAGGAAATGCAGTTTTTTTTTTATTTATAAATTCCACCCAGCTTCCGAATACGTAATTTTTAAAGGCCGACTAGTTCAAATTTTTTGCGTATTGCAGTGGTACGTTAAGGAACAATCTTTCCAATCCAATACTCTCGATTCATGATGCTCCGGTTTGATATGAAATACAGTGTTCTTTCAAATTTTAGAAATTCCAAACTTCACGCCTATTCATATGTTTAAGTACTTTTGTTCCTGAAAGTGATTAACAGGGTGTGGTTTTTGTGAGAAGTAGATGTAGTCATAAATAGGCAAAATTAATGATAATGTTGCATCTCGAGGTTACTTGTAATTCTAATCAGATATTAATTTATAACATAATGAATGCAAAATAGTTTATGTATAATAAAATAATGAAGGGAAGGTATAGTTTGATATGTATATGCTGTGTTTTAGTTAAATAATGACAAAGTCATCTGTAGATTCCCGATAGAGGGGTTTTTTTTAAAGTAGCTTTGGAGGAGGTGGGCTGTATTTTCCCGCTCTTTATCTCTGGCAGCCTATTCCTATGTACTTGCAGAAAAGATTAAAGAAATAAAAATAATTCAATAATAGTTTGAATTAGGAGACCTTGCTCACTCAACTTCATTCACATTTCCAAAGCCTCTTTCGTACTCAAGAGGGGGGCCTATTTATAGGTAAATCTGGCTTAGGGAGCTAAGTTGGGTGATTTTTCTTGGTTGGATCAAATTACTCTTTTGTCCCAAAATATTTTAAATCTAAGCCAATTGAATTTTCAAAAGGCTTATGCAAAAATTAATAGGACAAGGATAAAAAAGATTCATTTTAAAAGAAAAAATTAATTAAGTGCTCTCTATTTAAAATTTTTCTCTTTTGTCCTAAAAAGATACTTTTTAAAGTTTAAAGAAACTCAGAGTTTTCCTTAACGTTTTACGATTTTGTTCCAAAATCTTCTTGATTTCGAATTTTCCTTTGTCTTCCAATCGAAATATCTTCATCTATTACTCAATTTTCTTTCAATTTCCTTCCATCTTTGATTGTTTTCAATTTTTTTTCATTTTTTCAGATTTATAAAAAGATATTTTACTTAATTTTGTTTCATTAATTTACTGTTGAGTTAAAGTTCAATTCCAATTCATTCACTATTTTCATTTCTTTTTAGCAGGATTCACTCTGTAATAGAAGACAAAGTTTATATATATATATTGCATTTTTAAAGAAATTCTCAGATTTAATCAATACTTCATTTCTTATTGTAGATTCAGTACGCATCACAATACTAATATATCACAATACTAATATATCACGATGGACGTTGGAAAAATAATGAATTTGTAGATTACAAAATAGAAGAGATTGTGTTATCAATTGAAAGCACTTTTCAAGAATTGAAATTCAATCTACTAATAACGCTAAAGGAAGAAGAGTGGCACAAGCTAATTCAATATAAGCTGAAAGAAAATAATACAATCATGACAATAAAGGGACAACATAAGCTTGTTATTCTATATTGAAATGAAGAAGCAGAAAAACAATATATTGAAACTACCACTTTGTGTTACAACTAGTCAAATTCAGTACAATCCTCTGCAACTGATGTTATCAAGCACAAACTCAATTACAAATGCTACAAGAATGGATGCAAAAAAACATCAATTAAGAATGATTCAGAAATGAACACAAATAATACAGAAAGCCAAATAATACAATATGCCAACAATTTGGCATTAATCATAAAAAATGAAGTTAGTAGGAAGACAAAAGACACTAAACAAGTCACATTAAACAAAAGGATAGTCACCGAATTCAAGGAAATAGAAATAAAGAAAGGAAACGTGTTTAAAGATAAAAAAGACCTTGAAATCAGTCATCAACTTACAAGCAATCAATGTGTAGTTTCAGTACAAGTATAAGAAATTAAACAAATCAAGTTACAAAGTAATAAAAAAACCTTAGCAACCTATACTTGCTAATCTTCAAATATAATTACAAGTACATAATCATCTATGTGAACAAGGGCTGCAACTGGACAATCGCAGCAAGAAAAATTAACAATACCAGAAATTTCAAGATCAGTTCATTTAATAAACAACACATTTGTCCTATGCATGAAAGGCATCAACAACAAATGCAAGCATCAATCAGAATTGTATCAGAGATCATCAAATCCAGGTATTTAAACTCGAAGGCTAAATACACACTATTAGAAATTATAGATGACATGCAAAGAGAACACGATATTACATTAAACTGCAAGAAAGCAAAAAGAGCTAAGGAGAAAGTGTTAGATAATTGAGTTAATTTTGGAGGATTTGGAAGAGGAGTGGATGGAGAATTGTTTTGCTTGTTTTTCATTTGATTCCTCCAAATGAGGGGGGAACACCTCTATTTATAGTTGGCTTCACCTCCTCAAATGGAACATT
>CANUEY010048657.1:0-11846 GCA_948099555.1 Croton setiger | reverse complement strand
CACACAACTTGCTTTTCAACATTAACCTTGAATAAAGGACAATGTTGACTATATAAAAATAACAACTACCCTAGCTAATTTCAAGAAAACCAACAAGCTGGCCCATTCCAGATGACTAACAATCTGACCAGATCATGCATTCTAAAAACAGCAACACACTTCAGGCAACTCACAACATGCAAAACAGAGTTAATCCAACCATCATAGTAAGACATGCTTGATTTCATCATACCAAACAGAAAGAACTAACTTGTAATTATCAACAGAATTCCAGAAATAACAGAAAGGGAATATCCAACCATTAAAGAAAAAGGATCAAGCAAACAAAATCAGTCTGGTTCCCAGACTACTCCAAACATTTTCAATAAACTATAGAAATTAAAATTGAACAGAAAACGATTTTAAGATGTACCTCAGAATTGTTCCTATGCGTACAGCAAGAATTCCGGAGTCCTTACAACAACAATCTTTCTTTACAATTTTTTGAAATCGAAACGAAAAGAGAAAAAAAAAAAACCCTAATTGAAATCCCTTAATTCTAAAGCAATTTCAAATCCCTAATTTAGAAAACTTTCGATTACAGAAAGAAAATTTGAAATCCTTTCGAAGAAACGAGCCTACTGCTTTTCTTTTTCCTTCCCTCTCCAAAAGAAGTCTCAGAAGCTCTCTATACTCTCTGGAACCGAAGCCTTTTTCCACCGAGGCCTCTTGCCTTTATCCTCCTCCAGAAATCTGAAGCCGTTCTCCCACGATCCTTCTCTTCCTTCAATCTCGTTTCCACGTTTTCATTTCGGATTGTATCCCCTCCATCTTCGCGCTCTCCACCGTTATTCTCTCACCCACCACGATTCAACAAAATCCCTAATCTTTGGGATTTCGTTTTCGTCTTTCGTCCGTTTCGTTCCTGTTTCTTTCGTTCCTTCGAAAGCCTCTGTTTTCCTTTTTTTTTTGCTTTTTGTCTAATTCAAACGGGGTCGTTTCCTTTTAATTTTTTTTTTGTCTTCTGTCCCAACCAAACGGCGTCGTTTCTTTTATTAGTGAAACGACGTCGTTTCACTTCTGTTGCGCTTTTCCCCTCTCTTTTCCTTTTATTTCTATTTAAACCCTCATTCTTTCTTCCTTCTTTCAATTTCGTCCTTCCTTCCTTCAAATCTCCCCAATTCTTCTAATTCTTTTCAATTACACCCTTCTTCTTATTTTCTCTCCAAATTCTTTAAATATTCTTAAATTTATTTATTATTATTTTTTCCTTCCAATTAATTTCTTTTTAAATTCACTTCTTCTTTTTTTAAATTAAAATAAACACTCTAGACCCAATCATTAAAGTCAGAATAAAATAAAGAAAAATATAATCCAAATTAATTAAATAAAATTTGAAATCCAAAATTAAAACTAATTATTAATTTAATTTTTTTTGACACTATACAACTTAAAATTCAACACCTACTTAACACACATTTTTTTTGAAGAAGAAAATTTTGGAATTAAAAACATTTAAATATTTTTGAAGAAAAAGAAGAACCGAACTGCTTCAGAATTCTGAAAATTTCGTGTTTGGAACTTTTATCATCATCGGTACTTTTCGGGGGCGAAAATCAAGCGTCAACAGTTTGCCCCCATTTTGATATAAATTGTGCTTCGCATGAGGTTTTATCAAAGTAACAATTGACGCTAAGGAAGAAATACTTACCGGGGGGAAATGGTTGAATCTTGATGAGAACGACTTCTCTGCTTCACTCCTCTACACCTTGGTGATGAATTCGACGCTACAGAACCCGAACTCCAGTGTTTGACCGAATCTGCTAACTGTACTCTTCCACATTTTGAATAATGCTCATCCCTCAATTAGAGCAACCTCAGATTATGATTGATACCCATCCCTCGACAAAGGTATCGGATGCTCATCCCTCGATAAGAGCAAACTCCAAATTTCAAATGATACCTATCCCTCGATAAAGGCATCAGATGCTTATCCCTCGATAAAAGCAATTATCTGAATCCCAACTGATACTCATCCCTCGACGGAGGTATCGGATGCTTATCCCTCGATAAAAGCAATTCTCTGAATCCCAACTGATACCTATCCCTCGATGAAGATATCGGATGCTTATCCCTCGATAAGAGCAATCTCTAGACTTCAAATGATACCTATCCCTCGATAAAGGTATCAGATGCTTATCCCTCGATAAGATATCGGATGCTTATCCCTTGATAAAAGCATTTCTCTAAATTACGACTGATACCTATCCCTCGATGAAGGTATCGAGTGCTTATCTCTCGATAAGAGCAATCTTTAGACTTCAAATGATACCTATCCCTCGATAAAGGTATCAGATGCTTATCCCTCGATAAAAGCAGTTCTCTAAATTACGACTGATACATATGCTTATCTCTCGATAAAAGCAATTCTGAACAACGAATGATACCTATCCCTCGATAAAGGTAGCTGACGCTCATCCCTCGATAAGAGCAATCTCTAGACTTCAAATGATACCTATCTCTCGATAAAGGCATCTGATGCTTATCCCTTGATAAAAGCAATTCTGAATTACGACTGATACCTATCCCTCGATGAAGGTATCGGGTGCTTATCTCTCGATAAAAGCAATCTCCAAACTTCAAATGATACCTATCCCTCGATTAAGGTATCGGATGCTTATCCCTCGATAAAAGCAGTTCTTTAAATTATGACTGATACCTATCCCTCGATGAAGGTATCGGGTGCTTATCTCTCGATAAAAGCAATCTCCAGACTTCAAATGATACCTACCCCTTGATAAAGATATTGAACGCTTATCCCTCGATAAAAACATCGAAGGTCCTACCATCCTTAATTAGAAATGACTCCTCCACATCTAACGAACCTGGCGCTACAAAACCCAGATCCTTACTACTGATTCATCCATCATCTCTATTCTTTGTAATCAATCAACATGGCCGATAGATTGCCCCCTGCACAAGAAGGCGATGATCCATCAATCGCCTGATTGCGCATATGACCCGGATCAACTTCTAAAATACCTTAGTCATGCTACGCATCTAACTGATTTGATACCTTTGAGTCGCAACTTTAGATGGTATTCTACTACCGGTTCTGCTCACCATGAATACAGTCCCCAATCTTCGGACTATATTCCTAATTTGTTACTCCTTTTCTCAATGCCTCCTCAGGCGTGTCTGTTCCGACTCACCGGATTTATTCATCATGCATTCTTCATTTGCTTCATTCTGCTCAATTCTCTGTCTTCCTCTCTTGCTGTTTGTTCTTCACCATTACATTAGCGGATTGTCCAAACAACCTTCTGGCCCTTCTGGTCCTTCAGCCTGATGCTGTATTGCTTCAGCAATTAGTTTTACTTTCTGAATGGTTTCCATTATCTCCCAAGAGTCTGTGAGCTCTCGCTATTCTGTATTGGATTCTGAATAACAGATTGGTACTCTGGCCTTTCTGGTTTATTCCTGAAAAATTCAAACAGCAAAATGCAAGATGCATGAGGGTTATTCATGTATGCATGTGTGTTTTTTTTTTAGATGCAAGCCTTCGAAGATTCATTCGGAATTGGCTTCGTGCCGAACTGGGTCAGAGAACTGCCATCGAGATCTGTCTGACGCTACTTTGAAAGAATTTCAATGTCAACCCAATTACTAACTTCTGCCTCTTATCGTCTCAGATTGTAAGACTGCACAACACGCAAAAAAACTTCCTTTCTTGACCCATTGGGGTTTTCTCATCATTACACAAGCAACCTCGTTGCCCCCTTTTTTTTGCCGCGCACAAAACACATAAAGACTTCTAATTTTTTACCCCCCCCCCCCCCCCCCCCCGGGGTTTTCTCATTTTTCTGCATATAAGCTCGTTGCCCCCTGATTAGAGCACCTATTCCATTCTTCTTCGTTTAGGGCTTCCTGATTTTCAAAGAAGCAACCCCATCTTTCACAACATATTTCAGTATTTTTATCTTTATGCCTGTGTTTTCAACAAAATAGCTAACATTACTTCAAACTATCTTAAGTCACTAGGACTCACAAATTCTCTCGTGTTTAGGGTTACAGTGTGTGTGCACTCGGCGTTCATCGTGGTAAGCTAAGAATCACGATAGGCTTGCTCCGAAACCTTACCTCCATTTGTTGTGGTTGCAAATTCAAATCACAAGGTGTCGACAGCCCGGTTTTGGACGGACTCGCGCCGGCGGTCGACCCTTTTTTTGGACAAAGGTTTTGCAAGTTCGTTTCGTTTTTTTGTTTTCTGAAAAAAAAAAGTGAAGGCGATTAAAGCCGTTTTTTGGTTGCGGTGCCGAACTAGTCAGTCTTAAAATCATTTTTGAGTCGCCACCCATTTCGGGAACCGGTTTTTAGAAAACCAAAAAGATTTGACTCCGTTTTAATTTTGGATAAAGTAATATTATGTAGTTTTGTCATGTAATTAAGAAATGATATGCTTATAACTTTTGAATTAATTATTAGAATGTTCATATGTTGATGTATGCAAACTGTCCTATATACCTATAAATGCTTATAGATTGTGAACGGCCAAATGGATCCTTATAGGATCAAAAGAAATGATAAATGCCTTATAACATGCCATATATGTGATTTGGTGTATGTATGAATATATATATGTTTGATAGAAAAAATTAGAAGTAACGTCATCTGACGTATGATAAAAAAAAAAGGTCTGTTTTATGACATAGGAATATAGATTGAGGTGTTACAACATATAATGTAATGCATGGCTATTTGTGCAAAATGACATTTTTTTGGGATTGTTTTGGGAAGTTTCTTATATTACATGGATTGTCTTACAAACTTCTAATTGTTTGGGGTTAATCGATAATCAAAACATATTAGGGTTAATTTTGGAATCTAATTATTTTGGGAAGGGGCAGTTTGGTAATTTTGTTAAGTTTGAGGACTTATATGTAATATTACATATTAGTGTCTCATTTTGATAATTTTGAATGTTTTATGTGTTTCATGGACTGTTTAAATAATATTGCATGTTATAGGGGCAGAATAGTAATTTTTCATAAAATAGGGACCTTTTTGCAAATTTTTCAAAATTGTAGGGACTTTTCTATAACTTTGCATGATTGATTTGAATGCTTAAATTTCTTTGTTTTGGGGTAATGGGATTTTAATTTAAGGTTTATTTGGATAGAATATAATTCATTAGGACCAAATTTTAATTATTTTCTCATTCGAAGAAAGAGGAATTAGATCTAAGGGGCGGACGTTTATTTTTCGCAAATTTAATTTCCACACTTTACTGCTTTCTGCTTTGTGTTTTGTGCAAACAACTTAAATCACCGAATTAGGAACATCACTAGCTAAATAATGAAATTGGCTTTTAAATAAAATCTTAACTTAAAATTTGGAAAAAAAAAATGATTTTCAGAGGCCAGTAAATCCGGGCGTCAATTTCAGCTGGTGTACCCAACCTTCTTACTCAGATCTTTTATTTCAAGACCTTTCATTTCTTTCAAAATTAAACAGAGTCAACTTTTATTACAATAGTTTTCTTAAAAACTAAAAATAGTTCCCGAAGGGTGGCGACTCAAATTTTTTAACATCGACTAGTTCGGCATCACGCTAAAAAGTATATCACCGCTTTTTCAAAAAGAAAATCCAAAGTTCAAACTTGGGCAAGAATTGGGCCGTAAGTTGAAAATGAACCTAAAATATCATTTTTCGCTCTGTCGCGGGTGTTAACAGTAGGGCACTGCGACAGACCGGTGCAGTTGCATGACTTTGGATTTTTCATTTTCAAACGACTTTATATCCTTCTCCGTAACTTTTTGGGCTTTTAGATCCCATATTCACGATCATCGTAATTTTCCGGTCGTTTCAAGTATGATGAAGGCATACTTTCAAGTTAATTCACTAGTGACCTCCGATCCAGCTAAACTATTTGTAGTCCCAAAAAACTAATTTTTCAAATCAAAATTTGAGTTTACACCAAACTTAAAGTTTCCAAGGCTAACTCTTGAAACCTTTACAAAAATTAATGAGTTTTCTATAACTCAACAACTTTTCACAACATGAATTATTACAAACAAGAAAATGGTAGAAGAGTAATTAAGAGGTTGTTGTATATGGAATGTTCAGTTGTTTCAACCTCTTAATAGTTGTAGGAAGGGTTATTTATGCTCACAACAATCCTTCCAGCCGTGTGTCCTTGTAAGATGAAGTTTTGAGTTTATCCCAGAAGTCACGTGTAAGACCAAGGTGTAGTGCATGTGACCTCTCATTGGAATCTTTTAACGGATACTTCAATAGACTTTTGAATGGTGTCAATAGCATTTAATGCATTAGCTGTTGGACAATTGAAGCAATGTCGCATGCGAAATAGTTGGGGCAGCGGGCAAGATACATGCCCAAAATCGTCTGCCTCTTAGCTTGCAATTTTTGCATGCGAGACACTTGGTTTAGCGCGCGCGACACCTAGTTAACAAGCTAGACAAAAGTGCTGGTGCGCGAGAAGGTTGTTCAACTTCATCTACTTATGACTTAGCAATATGTAGCATATTCGCGACAGTAGTGATAATGTACGCTACAATTCTCTGCTTTCTTCATAGCTTGAATTTTTTGTCTTGATTCTTTTTGGCTTCAATTTGTGTTGCTAAAATAACGCTTAAATACTTAAACAAATACTAGTAGATCACGATTCAATTTAATTTTTCAAATATTCAATATCTAAATGATATTTGTACAATAATTAATAAATTTTATTTTATACAAATATATAATAGAATTTTAAATGACTTTAAATATTATAGAAATGAAAGTTCTTTTATAGTTTAAATATAAATTAAATAAGTTAAATAACAAAAACTTATTATAGCATATATAAATAAAGTTTGAATTTCTAAATAACTTATAATATCAATGATATTTGAATTTTCAAATAGTTTATAATGTATTATTTTAATATATATGATGATTGTGTATATAAAAAAATTAAAAATGTTGTGGATGTATTTTTAGTATATATATATATATATATATATATCGTCATAGCAAATTTTTAGGGGTAATAATTCAATAAAGTTTAAATGTAATAATAGGCTATATTAATTATACTTTTGTTCCATCTTATTTTCAACTATATAATAAGAAGTAATATAGATATAGGGAGAGGTTATTATTATTATTTTTTTAATATAGAATTATTAATTTTATTTAATATAGATATATAGAATTATTTATACTCTAAATTCAACGAATAGGTATTTGTCAAAAATTAAAATAAAATTCAAAGAATAGGGAGAGGTTGACAGAGTCCAACTTCTACCAAAAAAAAAAAAAAAAAAACAAAACAAAACAAAAGATAGCCTCTTATATGAGAACAGCACGACATAATTATTTATTAGCCCAAACCAAATTATTAAGTCAGCATTATGTCTATATATTTTAGCGACAACTTCTGAAATGCATAAAAATAATACTCAAGGGACTATTGTCATTTATTATTATTATTATTATTATTATTATTATTATTATTATTATTATTATTATTATTATTATTATTATTATTAATTGAGAGTGAAAAAGTATTATAATTACAAAGAAAGTGATCTAGTGAAGACCTTTCTCCAAGCCTTAAAACTTAAAGATCGAGACTTCATTAGGGGAATAGAAGGCCAAGAAGAAGGAGGTTCTGATTCTTGCAATGGTGCAATGTTGGTATTGTCATCAGAGTTCCAGAAACGAGCTTCTTTTCTCTTGCTTTTCATAGTTGCTAGCACATCATATTTGTTGCATATCCCCCAAACTGTAACCTTTTGCTGATGGTAATCTACATTTACCGAATATATTCCTGCAACATTTTTTCATTTTTCACATAATTAATTGCCCAATTCATGTATCGGCAGCATTACTAGACAAATTGTTTGGTATACCAAAAACAAAAAAAAAAAAAGGTAACCTCAAGGACATGCTACCCATATGCAAAGTCCACAAAAAAGGAATTCATGGGTCACTGCTTTCTAACTTGCTCTATATAATGGACCAACATGTTCTTGTTCATGTTTGGCGAGCCCATATTTGATTGGTATGCGGGTCCATGTGTCTAATCTTGGCATTCAAAAAGAGTTCGAGGTAAATGTTTTTAACAGAAAAAGAGTTTTATTATTTAAAAAAAATTTCAAAATGATAATTTAGAGAAAAAAATAAATATTTAATTAATTTATTTTAAAAAAGAATACTGGTTAATTTATTTAACGAAAAACGGTAAAAGTAAAAAAAAAAAACATACAATATGTATATACATTAGTTTTTATTTCTTTAGTTTGATTAAAAAAATCAGACATTAATTTTCCGAAAAGTTTAAATTAATTGTCTATTTTAAATTTCAAAGAAAACATAATATAAACGAATCCAAATTCATGGTAAAATATTACGGGGATGAAATGTTAAATTATATTAAATATTTAGATTAGTCAACTTTCATAATTAGTTGTTTGGAAACACATGAAATTATAAATAAAAAAAGTTTATAGGGGTGCCAAGTTTTGAATTGGAACCAGAAGCTCGTTATTAATTACAACTTACAAATATGATTTTTTAGGATTATAATTGAGAGGTATTAGGATTTGTTATAACGTAGATATGGAAAATATATGCAATGAATAAGGGAAGCAATTTGGAGAGGAAATGATACCTTTGAGATGGGATAATGTCTTCTTTACTTTCCTCTCACAGCCATAAGAATAGAGAGGGACCATCATTTCTAGATATTGTGCCTCCACATTATTCTTCTCAGCTGCAACTATTTGCATGTTTGCCATTTCTCTCTACTACTAAACCCAACTTACCATCTAAATAATAACTTCTGGGTTTTTGTGCCCTTATTTGGAACTTCTCAAACACCATATTTAAATGGGTGGTGGATTCCCTCAGAAAGGAAGGTTATCCAGTTTAGTGCTTTTTCACTTTTGCTTCCTTTTCGTTTTTTGTTTGTGCTTTACCATCCATATATTACTTTCTTTTTCTTTTAAATTCAATTAATCTACTATGCAATGTCTTCTTTTTAATCCTTTAAGACTAATCTTTTCAGGGTTAACTTGACTTTGTCTTTTATTAAAATGGAGCATGTGTTATCTATTTCAGAGTCCAAAGTTAATTTACCTTTTCTATTAAATTTTAGGACATGTTCAACTTTTGGAAAGAAAATTTTCTCAGAATTCATCTACTTCAATTGGTCTCAGCTGATTTCCATTGCATAAAATTTTTACAATACTATAATAATTCATAAAATTTGGAACAAAATAATTCGTAAAAATTGGAATAAAAGAATATTTTTGGCCGAATGAAAACATAGTTGGTATGATGTATATACTTCAATAGCGGACATAAAGGATAGACAATTAATAAAAAAATTATATGGAAACAAAAATAATTTAAAATAAAGAATTATGTTTTAATACATAAATAGGATTGTGGAAGAATATTCTTTGTAGATGGAAATAAGCATTATGTGTTGGATTAATAGGGTGACATGGGTGAGTGTGAAGATGCGTCAGCTAATGTGTTAAGAAAAGCAAAGGAGAGTGCTTTTTGATTGTTTATTTTTTGGGGATCATGTGGATTGTTTTGCTTATTGACGAAGGATTAAGCTGCAGCTTTTGGCTTTTGGCTAGCTTGGAGTTAAGGAAACGTAATAATGCAAGTTTAATTTTAATGAAGCCATCCATCCTCAGTTATACTGCCTTGCACATGCATCAACTAATTAATATTTATTCCTTTGTTTCACTCCAAACCCAAAAT
The DNA here is from genome assembly GCA_948099555.1 of Croton setiger. Taxonomy (NCBI): domain Eukaryota; kingdom Viridiplantae; phylum Streptophyta; class Magnoliopsida; order Malpighiales; family Euphorbiaceae; genus Croton; species Croton setiger. The sequence goes on along the minus strand of CANUEY010048657.1, from coordinate 2,081 downwards.
GGTGGAGTAATAAAAATAAATAAATAAATAAAAACAACTTAAAAGAATATTTTCTATTATTTATGGTTCATATAACTTAAGTTTAATTATAAAAAATTATTATTTTAATATATAAAAGTCGATACCGTGATGCTCGGTTAGAGATATTAAAATTTGAAATATTTATATTCTCTCTTCCCCTACCAAATAACATTAATTATAGAAATACGTATTGAAACAAACTCTATAATTCTCTTAAGAAAGAAAAGAGGTAATACGAGAGACAAATTAAAAAAAAAAAAAGTGATTCTTATTCATCAAAGAATCAATCAAGGCAAAGGTACAGGGAAGAAAAAGAATTCATCATTGGATTCCGCTGCGTTCAAGAGTTATTGTTTATGGATCTAGTTTAGTAATTCTTCTTATGATTGGATAATATTAGGGTTAAATTGTAGCAAATCTAGATCCGAACGTGATTGATTTCATAATCGAAATCCATTAAAAATGTGTAAACAATATTGATTTCATAATCGAAATCATAAAAGAAGTGTAACAATCGGTATCAGAGCAAGTTTTAGAGTTATATAATTTACTCTGAAAAGTTTATGATATATTGTTCATATTCATATGTACACTACATGCGGTTGATTGTATATGTTATTATATATTCATATAGGGCCAGTTGAATTAGTAGGTACTGTATTAAATCGTGCAATTTTGTTCAACACAACAGAATTCAGTTATAATTTAATTGAACAAATTCTCAATTGCATGAAAAAGGGGACATATACGATTGCATGATTGATTAAATTTATCCATTACATATTATTGCATCGTATATAATGATGGAATCATGTATGTTGTATTAATCGAATTGCATGATGAAATTAGATGCATATTTTATTAATAGATGTACATTTATTATATAGTTATATATGATCTTGATTGGCGTGTACATATAATAATCGTTGTGTAGTTATATATGATTTGATTGGCGTGTACATATAATAATCGATATGTATGGTCGTATAAAATTGAATGAGTACGATAGTTCTTGTACGCCTTATAGTAAAAGATTTAGGATCAAGTAATTTACCCATTAAAGTGATTAAAGTATTGTCTTTGTTAGGGTATGACTTGTTAGTCACCAAAGTGGCCTAGTTATATCTTAATTAGGACAATTAAATTAAAAGTAATCAATTATTCATGATGAATGAGATGTTATCAATGACATTATAGTTTGATTGAATAATTGATTTATTGACTATGTTCTAGGAGATCACCCAAAGGTGGATCATTGAATATAATTAGTAAAATTAAAGAGATTGATCATTAATGTTCATATAGTGTCTATATCCAAAGATAGCATACTTATTCAATTTTGAATGTTGTGATTATCTATTAAAGTGTATAAAATTTTAACATCAATGATTGCTTGTATGCATTTAAGTATTGCCCAAAGGCTGCTTGAATGTATGCTATAAAGTATTTAGGAATTTGAATCTATATTAAATACTCAAAGCACTAATAGCTAAACATGTATAAATGTTTACAACTTCATCAAATTTCCTTGCATACTGTTGTGAAATTCAATGGGCAAAACTATGATGATTGGTTCGAACAAATCCGGTTTACACTGGGTATTATGGCTTTGGACCTTGCAATACTAGTAGAGAAAAAACCTGCATCCATTACGGATGAAAGCTATGATGCTGAAATATCTGTTTATGAGGCATGGGAGCAGTCGAATAGGCTGAGTCTGAACCTCATGAGGATGACGATGACAGAAAGTATCAAGCCATCTATGCCCAAGATAGAGAATGCAAGTGACTTCTTAGAAAAGATTAAAGAGTGTTCACAATCGGATTTGGCTGACAAGTTGTGTGACACACCCGACCAGAGTCATACGTCTTTTTAACGTCATCACATGCATTTCATGCATTTTTGTTTAAATGCATCGGAGTGAGACATGATAAATGGCATTTACATGAAATATATGATTTGAGAAATGATTATAAATGAGTTAAAAATGATAAACAAGAGTGGTTTTAAGTTCGTTTATCGTCGAAAGACATAAACGGAGCCAATTAGGGTTTTGGCTC
>CANUEY010048595.1:0-23511 GCA_948099555.1 Croton setiger | reverse complement strand
ATCATTTATCATCAAATATACTTCATATAATTCATATTTAACTTATTAATCACATAATATCATGGTGCATTTTGATGAAAATGCATAAAATGCATGAAATGACGTCGGTTTGACGTAGGGTTTGGTTTGGGGTGTCACATGATGTCTTCTCCACTGTGCTCTCTCACATCTCGATTGACGAATCTAGCACTATAGAACCCGAATTTTGCTATATAGTTGAATTAATTAAAAGTAACTCCTCCACCTTGCTCTTCTCCATTCTGATGACGAATCCTGCACTACAAAACCCGAATCTTTATTTAGCAATGAATACAGTACTACTAAACTTGAAACTTTTCTAATGATGAAATCAGCACTACTGATCCTGAATACTTTCTGATTAATCTCCTTAATTAATGAACTCGGTGTTACGAAACCCAAATTCTTTCTGATGAATCTTCTTAATTGACGAACTCGACACTACGAAACCCGAATTCTTTCTGATGAATCTTCTTAATTGACGAACTCGACACTACGAAACTGGAATCCTTTCCGATAATGAATTCAGCAATATGGAACCTGAATCATTTCTTCTGATGAATCTCTAAAATTGATGAACTCGACATTACAAAACTTGAATTTTTTCTAATAAATCTCCTTAATTGATGAACTGGGCACTACAAAACTAGAATCCTTCTGATAATGAATTCAACAATACGGAATCTGAATCATTTCTTCTGATGAATCTCTATAATTGATGAACTCGGCATTACGAAACCGAATTCTTTTTGATGAATTCCTTAATTGATGAACTCGACACAACGAAACTCGAATTCTTTCTAATAATGAATTCAGCAATACGGAACCTGAATCCAGTCTGAATTTGACGCTACTGAACCCAGATTTTGGTGTTTCTTCATTTGAAATCACACCGAGGTCGTACCATCCCTAATTGAAAATGACTCCTCCACATTTAACGAATCTGGTACTACGAAACCCGAATCCTTTTCAAATCTAATAGTACAGAACTCAGATCTTGGCGCTTCCTCTTTTGAAGTCCAACCGAGGTCATACCATCCCTAATTGGAAATATCTCCTCCACATTTAACGAATCTGGCACTACAAAACCCGAATCCTTTTCAAATCTAACACTACGGAACTCAGATCTTGGTGCTTCCTCTTTTGAAGTTGCATCGAGGTCATACCATCCCTAATTGGAAATGGCTCATCCACATCTATCGAATTCGGCACTACAAAACCCGAATCCTTTTCAAATCTGACACTATGGAACTCAGATCTTAGTGCTTCCTCTTTTGAAGTCGCACCGAGGTCATACCATCCCTAATTGGAAATGGCTCATCCACATCTAATGAATCCGGCACTACGAAACCCGAATCCTTTCCAAATCTGACACTACGGAACTCAGATCTTGGCGCTTCCTCTTTTGAAGTTGCACCGAGGTCATACCATCCTAATTAGAAATTGCTCATCCACATCTAACGAATCTGGCATTACGAAACTTGAATCCTTAATCCTATTCAAAACTTCTTATGATTTATTATCTGCTTCTCTGTACTTCAACCATTCGAATTAGCTACTAGATTGCCCCTTGTGCGAGAAGGCGATGACCCATTAATCACTTGATCGCGCATATGACTTGTGTCATTTTTCAGAACATTTCAGCCATATAAGGCATCTTCACTGATCTAACATCTCAGCCGCAGCTTTACACTAATGTCTTCATTGCGGTTTTTAACAGTGTTGCTTATCATGAAAGCAATCCCTAATTTCTGAATCACATTCTTCATTCGTTATTCTTTTTCTCAAAGCCTCTTCAGGCATATCTGTTCCAACTCATCTGATTCATTCTGCGTATACATCATGTTATCTTCATCTGATTCATTTTGCACAATTCTCTGTTTTTCCTCTCTTGTTATTCATTCTTCATTATTCCGTTAATGGATTACCTAAACGACCTTCTGGATCTTCTTGCCCTTCTTGTTCATCAATAGAACCTAGTGTTTTAATTGCTTAGATTGCTCTTCATGAATCTTTGTTCATTTTCAATTCTACTTGAATTTCTTCTTTCGGTGTGAATACCACAACTTATTCAGCCTGGTGTTGTATTGCTTTTGCAATTGACTCATTTTCTGAATGGTTCCATCATCTTCAAGGAGTTTGTGAGCTCCTATTATTCTGTATTGAATTCTGAACAATTGACTGGTATTCTGGCCTTTTTGGTTTATTCCTGAAAATTCGAACTACAAAATGCAAGATGCATGAGGGTTATTCATGTATGCATGTATGTTTTTGTTTTATGAGATGCAAGCCTCCATAAATTCATCCTGAAATAGCTCTGTGCCAAACAGGGTTAGAGAAATGTCACCGAGATCTATCTGACACTAAAAACAATGAATTGCTGAAGGAATTTAAGAGTTATTTTAGAGATCCTCCTCAGTTGTTAACTTCTACTTTCCATCTTCTCGGCTTGCGAGATTGCACAACACACATAAAAACTTTTCTTCCTTGACCCCTCGGGGTTTTCTCATCATTCTTCATACAAGCTCGTTCCCCCTTGATCAGAGCAAAGCACACCACACATAAAGACTTCTCTTTCTTGACCGTTCAAGATTTTCTCAACTTTCTTTACATAAGCTCGTTGCCCCCTAATTAAAGCAAAACACAACACACACAGAGACTTATCTTCCTTGACTCCTCAGGGTTTTCTCATCGTTCATCATGCAAACTCGTTGCCCCCTGATCAGAGCAAAGCACAGCACACACAAAGACTTCTTTGTCTTGATCCCTTGGGGTTTTCTCACCTTTCTTTATGCAATCCCGTTGCCCTTTGATTAGAGCAACTGTTCCATTTTTCTTCATTTAAAAGCCTCTTGAATTCCGAAGAGGCGAACCTATTGTTCCTCTAAAAGTAGTTCCTGACCAACAAAAGAGATGTTCAACACAATATTTTTCAACATTTTCATCTTTATATCGATGTTCTCATCAAGATAGCTAGCATTAATTCAAACTATCTTAAGTCACATAGACTCACAAATTCTCTCTTATGTTTGAAAAGAGTTATAGTGTGTGCACTCAACGTTTATTGTGGTGAACTAAGAGTCACCATAGGCTTGCTTCGAAACCTAACCTCTACTTGTAGTGGTTGCAAATTCAAATTAAAAGGTCTTTTATTCGATTGTAATGGGGCCTGGGCCAAGGTTGGGCAGAATAGGAAATTTTGGCTTGTTTTGAAGGAATCACATTCTAGTGAACAATCTGAAGCATTATCAACTTTCTGGAGCGTTTCTCCACTTTAATGTGTTTTATTTCTCAAGAGTTTTTCTAACTCTTTCTTATTTCAAACTTTATTGTTTTTCTTTAATTCATTCTTTCTTTTGATTTTGATTTTGATTTTCTAGTTTTTTGTGTTTTTTATGACTCAATCACACTATTGTTTTCTTTCCATATTCTATTGAACGGGCTAAAGCATTATCAAGCTTCAAATGACTCTTTCTTTTGCTAACTTTATTTCTTTTATTTCCTTTTCTATTCTTTCTTTTTTGCTTTTTGTTATTTTGACCATTGTCATTTTCTTTTCTCTTTTCTATGTATTTTATACATCATTCTTTATTCAATTCCTTCTTAGGTCTTCTACCTATGTGGTTCCTTTAAACAGGTAATTGAGGAAATTACTTTTATTTTGGCTGGCTTATTATTCAGTTTTAGAAACAACCGGTTTATGTTGGGCTAGAAGGGGCTCATCTAAAGGCTTATTCAAGTGGGTTGGCTCTTTAAGCTAAATGGTTATTCCTAATTTGCCTTTATCATTTCTGAATCTGCAACCCTAGGCTTAGCCTAAGAAAGGTCAAGAAGTAAGTTATAGGACTCTTTAGCTAAGCACGTGAACTCACTCACAAGAACTTAACAGTGTTTAAGCTCAAATCTCACACAGTAAAACAAAAACAGTTCAAAGTAATGAAAGTTATCTTGATAAAAACACATATATAAAAACAAAATACAAAAATACAAAACAAACATTGTTCTCAAACTCAATAATTGTTCAACATTTTCAAGCAATTCAAAAACAAAATCATAAAGTTCTCTTCAATTTCAACTATTCAGTTTTGAGGTGGCATTGTATTGCGGTAGTCCGGGAATGAGTTGGTCTTGGTGTGGGCTTGCCTTTCTCTGGATTAGGCATTTTCCCCTGTTCAATCAAGTCTTGAATCTCATGTCTCAGACATTTGGAACTGTTAGTATCATGGCCCTTGGACTGATGGAAATTACAGTAAGCTCGAGGATTGAATTTTGAAGGCAAGGGGTTTGGAAGAGGCTTTGGCTCAAGTGGCTGTAATAGTCCTTTCTTAATACATCTTTCTATTATCTTTGATAGAGGCAAACTGAAAACTGAGAAACACCTTTCATTACCTTCAAGAACATTTACAGTTTGACCACCTCTGATTTTCCAACTGCTAAATCAGAAGCCCCTCCTTGCTTTAGAGTGTTTGGCTCAGTATTCAGATTCTTTAGGGCTTGAGCAATTCCCTCCTGAACCTTGGCATTAATCTCAGCTTTCAACTCAACTTTAATTTCATCCTTTATTTTTCTCATAGCAGCTTTGAACTCATTAAGGCTAATAACTCTACTTGAACTCTCTCTTACCTTATTATCTATAATTTCTAAGTTTTCTAAGATATGGGTTTTAGCAAGTTTGACTAATCTTCCGGACTGTTTCTTACCCACTGTTGATGCTTGATTTTTGCACCAAAAATAACCGATGATGATAATGTCCAAGCTCGATGAAAATTCCAGAATTCCGAAGCAACTCAGTTCCTCTTTCTCTTCAAAAATATTTAAATGTTTTTAATTCCAAAAATTTTCTTCTTCAAAAAATATGTTAAGTAGGCGTTGAATTTTAAAGTTTGAATTTTTCTTCTTCAAACAAAATATATTAAGTAGGTGTTGGATTTTAAATTTTATAGTGCCAAAAAAGGAAAAATGGAAAGATTAGTTTTAATTTTAGATTTTAAATTTAATTTAATTAGTTTGGATTCTATTTTTCTTTATTTTATTTTATTTTCAATGTTGGGGTCTAGATAGTTTATTTTAATTAAAAAAAGAAGAAGTGAATTTAGAAAGAAATTAGAAGAAAAGAGGAAAATAATTTAATTGGAAGAGAAGAGATAAATTTAATAGGTTAAGGGAAAATAAATTAAAAGGAAATGGAAAAGGGTTTCATTGAAAGGAAAATAGAAGAATTGGGAAGATGTGAAGGAAGGAGGAAAGAATGGGGGTTAGAAATAGAAATAAGAGGAAAAGGGAGGGGAAAGGCGCAACAGACATGAAACGACACCGTTTCACTAATGAGAGAAACGGCGCCGTTCACTTAAGTTAGAAGACGCGCGTTTGGAGGTTAGGAAACGACGTCGTTTGCTAAAAGTAAAAACGACGCAGTTTCAATAAGACAGATGGCAAAAAATAATGGAATGAAACAATGCCGTTTGGGTCTTTATTAAAGCAAAAAAAAAAACAGAGAGGGATGAAATTTGAAGAACAGAAGGGAATGAGGAAGATAGTGTTGGATTGAAAGACAAAGTCCTAAAAGAAGAGAGAGAAAAAGACGATGATTGCGACGAAAACCGAGGGGAAGAGTTCGAGAAGGAGAGAACCAGCGGAGGCAGAGAGGGGAAGCGTGAAGGAGCGGGGCTGTTTGGAGTTTATAAAAGCAGAAGAAGACTTCCAGAAGGGGGGTTCGACTCGGGACAGGGGGAAAAGCGAGAGAGACCATCAAAAACTGTGAGTTATGGGGATTTCAATTGGAAAGGTTTTCAAATTAGGGTTCTGGAATTAGGGATTTTTAGAATTAGGGTTTTTTGAAATTTGGGGAAATTCCGGGGGGAGAATTTTGCTTTTTGTAGAAGCTGTGTCGATTCTCAATTCGAAATTGAGAACCGAGAGGAGCTTTAATTTTGTTAGTCTGCCATTACTTGTCGCTTTACCTTTTGTCAATGTGTTAGTTTTAGTGAGCTAAAAGCTTGTTTCCTCTGCCTGTATTTAATTGCATCAACAAATAGCTTTAACCCTTAATTGAATTAACTGTATTCAATTTATGGATGGTTAAGAATATCAATTTTGTTGTCATTGAGATTTTCCAGAACTGCAGTTGCCTATTCTCAACTATTAGTCTGCTTTCTGATCTTATTACTTTAAAAGATATATATCTTGATTAGGACTATATAGACAGCTTGACACAAATGAAAAGGCTATTTGCATGACTTGAATGATTTGTATGAAATTATGTGAGAAATAGAAGCTTGTTTGGGTCTTTTTGGATTGATTTGTGGAAAAACAGTTCTGGAATGTAGTGAATAACAGAAATGCATGATAGGTAGACTGATTTGAGTTGAATATATGTTAAATGAACCACTTGAGCAAAATGATAACTTGAGGGATTGTTTTGTTATTTTCCAAAAATTTATGGATTGTTTTGTGAGTTGTTATTTGTTTGGTAGCTAATTGACATGATATGATCTGTAACGTCAAGCAGGGAAATAAATTTAATTTAGGGGCATATTTGTAATTTTTGCAAAGATTGAGGACTAAAATGTAATTTTACAAAGTTTGCCTCTAAAATGTTAAGATTTGCATGATTTATGGATTGTTCGATGTAATTGGAATGTTTAAGGGCAGTCTGATAATTTTTCTAAATTTTGGGGTAATTTCGTAATTTTGCATAATTGGGAGGGTTAATCTATAATGTCGCTTTGTTTGTCCTTTGAATGTTATTTTGCGTGGTTGGATGATTGTTTATTTGATTTGGCATGTTTTATGGTTTGAATGGATAATTTCTATAATTAAGGACTTATTTGTAATTTTTCATATTTCGGAGGACCACTTTGTAATTTTCCATTAAATGCCTTATTTTATTTATTGCTGGGATTTAGGTTTATTTTGGAATTAAAAGGGTAGAATGTAATTTTAATAGGACCGGTTTGTAATTATTTTCTCCGGAGTCGGAGAAAGAATAATTAGCTTAGGGCGTGGATATTTTATTTTTCCGCACCTTATTTATGTACTTTATCGCTTTCTGTTGTGTGGTTGCTCGAACGATTTAAAATCACCGAATTAGGAACATCGCTAGAATAATGATGAAATTGTCTTTTTAATAAGACTTGACTTAAATTCTGGAAAATAAAATTGGTTTTAGAGGCCGGTAAATCCGGTCGTCAGTCTAAATGAAACTTTGGTCGGCGTACCCAATCCTCTTACTCAGATCTTTTTGGTTCCAGACCTTGCCTTTCTTTTAAAATTAAATGGAGTCAACTTTTTATTAAAATTGGATTAGTGTTTCTAAAAAACTAAAATTTGTTCCCGAAGGGTGGCGACTCAAACTTTTTTAAGACTAACTAGTTCGGCATCGCGATCCAAATCATTTTATCACCATCTTTTTTATAACAAAACCAAAACGAACGACAACACCCACTTTAGCTTAGAGCTCCATTCTAGATAAATTTATCATTGGCTACGACCATTTGTTAAACAAATGGTTAGAAGAGAAAATGTATGCATGGATGCATGGAAAAATGTAAATTTTACACCAAATGAATGCAAACTAATGTGTTAGTTAACCATTATGTGGCATCGGTCCTTCCGTTGTAGCTCTTTGAAGAACTTGAAAAGTTTTGTCAGAGTAGGCGAGTATAGTTTAGCAGATCACATTTAAGATGTCTTTTGTCATTAACTAGCCGTTTTTGATTTTCTGTTTAATCATTTTTTCTCTTTACCCTTTCTTTTTGTTTTAAGCACGATTGTCACTTAAGTAGGGTTTTATTTTTTGATTTTTCATTTTGTCTATTTTTGTTTTTCTATTTTTCTCTTTTTTATTTTTGTATGATTCTCACTTTCTCACTTCAAAAGACATCAGAATGTAATAGCTAAAATCTCCATTTCATTTATAATAGAAGGATTTAGGTTTACAATTATTTTTGAACTAAGCATATAAATGTTTGCACAAGTAAAATACAGACTGATGTGACGTCGAACGTCATGACTAGCTATGCTCTGTTGCTGAGTTATCTTTTTGGCAGTGTCTCGGGTTTCTAAGCTTCATTTTCTAAACTTCGACTATGAGCATTGGCGAGCTCTGACATTGTGCTCGGGATTAGGCTATCTCATCTTTTCTCTACAAAAAGATTCAAGTTAAACAACCAACTGAAGTTAGGGCCTATGGCACATAACAGCAACTGACTCTTAAATGGTTGAAATAAAACAAGTTAAATGATGTATGAACAACTGATCTATATAGAGAAATAAAGGGGAACGGGGGGAAGGAAATGCATGAACTCCACCCTTATATCGCCAGCACACAAAATTCGTTTTGTCAAAATTCTGACGCCTAAACCCTAGGAGTTTTGGTCAAATCTCGACAGTCAGCAGGGGACTTTGAGATTGTCGATAACACTCGCATTTAGGATGATGATACAAACAGCAGCACAACAAATTGGGTAAAAATCCTAAATGGAAGTTGCTACGGTTGACTATATGTGGGTTAAGTCAGGTCTGACAGGTCTTGGGTTCTGTAAGGAAGGTTTCGACTTTGGAGGCCTTAACCTTTTTATATACTTTTACAGTACGAGACTTACAGTTGATGAGCATTACCAGTACTCTCTGACTGGTGTATCCGAAATTTTTCAGAAGGCAGCAGACGGTCGCACCTTATGACATACTTGAATGAGAATCAAGTTCAACATAGGTCTAACCAACTGAAATAATGAAATGAACATACTTGAATGCAACCAAATAGCCATGAAATAGATGTGAATTGACCTAAATGACAATAGCAAATAACCTCCAATCATCTAATAGGAATACAGACTTATTAATCAACATTCAAGACCATCATGATTTCTGGAACAGAAATTTAAATGAACAAAAACAAGTTGATAACATGAACAAACCAGTCTGCAGTGAATCTTTTCAAGTAGAGCTAATCAAATCTAGATAATATGATCCTAATTTTTAAAGTAAGATCAACAATAAATAAATAACAAAGTATTTTAGAATGGTTTGACTGTTCAGTCAAGTAATCCAGGAAATTGATTTAAAACATGAACAATCAACATAAATGGAATCATGAGCAGATAATATACACATAACATCAAATGTCATTATCCTAACAATCTGATTTTAAGAACTAAACAATTCTGCAAATGATTGAACAAAGATGCACTGATGTTCGGAATGACAATTTGATGTGTGGCAGAAGCTAACAGAATTAACATATGACAATATATAAATCTTAGCACATCATGTTGAACTAGGTAAAACTTTGAACAAAAAACAAAAATATGCAGCAAGGATTCCATATCAATCTAGGTTCATCTCAATACAAATTCTCTATGGAACTTGATGGATTAGACATTAATGTGCCTATTTCATTTCAACATTTATGAAGCTGAGTCTATGATGAAATGGGATTCAAGATGTTGTTATTCATCCACATTATAGAATGAAATGTGAGTTGTAATGTTAAGTATAAAACCATGAAAGAAGGCAGACTTTAGATAACACAATAATCAATCAAAATCTTCAAAGGACCTTTATCATATTTTAATCATTTTAAACAAAAATGATAACAATAATGATGACTTGAGGATCTAATCAAGATACTGACTAAATCAAATGAGACAAGCTATAATGTTTTGCCTAAACTACTAGAACCAATTTTTGCAAAATACAGCAATCAATTGCCAATTCCAGAAAGGTAAACAATCAAACCAATGCATCAAAAACTTGCCTATTCCAAACAACCTCTAGATTATATTAAATTATCAAGAAACAAACATCTAGCATTACCAGACAGAATTCAATTATCAACATCCATACAAAACAAAGATTCAATTAACAAACAGTTTATATTCAAACAGAAATCAGAATCCCAAAAGATAAATCAGGAGGAAACAAACAAAGTAATATTAAACAGAATCAAAACCAATATCCCAATAATTCAAGCAACTCACAATCCAATCATGTTAAGTAATAATCAAAGAACTAAAGAGAGAGAGTTTAAAAATTCCAGGAATTCAAAACAAAGAATAATAGCAAACAAACCAAACCAACTAGTATGGTTCCCAAACTAGACCATTCATTTTCAATTAAACTTTAAAATGAAAACAAGAGATTAAAGTTAAGTGTACCTCAGATTATTTGTTTGCTAACTTTACAGAGTTCCAGCTCTTTGTTTACAGCTTGAAATTTCAACTCCAGAAAATAGATTTTCAATCCAGAAAGAAAAACAAACTCCTTTGATTCTCAATTTCAATTTCAAATTGAAATGAGAATTGGAAGTTCCTTTTTTTTACAACTGAATGAAACAGGAAAAATGGTGCTTAGGATTTCTAGTAGAATTTGTTTTCAGAGAATTCCCTGGACTTCCTCCTCCCTCCTCTCTTCACAGCTCCCTCCAGCTTTTATATCCTCCTTTCGCTTGCTACCCCTCATGCAGATCTCCATCTGCGCGCCTTCAGCTGTAAGCTTTTCCTTCTTTTTTGGAGTCCCTTTTGTCCTCCCTCATCCTTGTCAGCTCCATTTTGTTACAAATCAATTTCCCTTTTCCCATCGTCTTTCTCTCTCTTCCTTTCTGTTATTCTCATAATCTCAGTTTGGATGCTTCAATTTTTTGCTTCTACTCTTTTTCTCTCTCATTTCCTTCTTCATCGTTCCTGTTCATTCCTCTTCTTTTCCTTTGATTTTCAATTTTACTCCCCTCTCAAATCCCTAATCTTGCTTTCCCTTTCTCTGTTTTCATATCAGTATCAAAACGAGAGCTTCCTCTGTGTTTCGACATCTGTTGCCGCATTTTGGTGTGAAACGCAGCGTTTCATTCCAAAAAGTGGCACTTTATTTTTTGTCTCTCCCTCGACCAAAACGACGTCATATTGTTTAAAACTCTGCGTTTTGTCTTCCAATTTCCAGCACAGATTTAAATCTTGAATCGAACCTATTCCGGTTCAATTCATACATACTTCTTTCGTCTGTTTTCACCCTTCCTGTTTCCAGAATTCTACTTTTGCCCCATAAACTTTTCTCCTGTTTTCAATTACACCCTTCCTTCCCATTCTATTTCTCCAATTTTTCCTTTCTTCTTTTATTCTTATTCAATCTTACCCCTTTTCTTATTTTACCATAATTTCTTCCTCTCTTTCATTAATTTCATTTTTTTAAAAAAAAATAAAATAAAAACTAAAATTGAATATTATTTTAAACCACATTTTCATTTTTAAATTTGAGAATAAAACACAACAAAATTAAAATTAAAATTCAACAAAATGAAAACTAAATTAAAATGAAAATTTCTTTTCCCTTTTTTTCTTTTTTAAAATTTCTTTAAAATCAAAAATTAGAAATAAAAAGACTTAAATATTTTTTTGAAAGAAGAGAAATTTTTTGAATTTAATTGAACACATTAAAATATTTTGAAAGCATAAAAGAGCTTAAAATATTCTGAGAGCAGAAAAGAGTTGAGCTATTTAGAACTCTGGAGATCTCATCGAGCTTTAGGCATTTTTATCATCATCGGTACTTTTAGGGCAAAAATTAAGCGTCAACTCTATGATGCATGATTAAACATTTATCTCTTTTAATTAATTTAACTTCATTACCAATCAATGTTATTTCCCTTGAATTTTAACTCAAATCATATATATTCTATACTAAAAATATTTAAAAACACTATTAAAATTATTTATCAAACTTAATTTATCAAATATCAATCATATATAACAATAATTATAATTTTCAAACATAATTTATTAGCCAATTAGTACAAACAATAAAAATAAATTCAATTTATACCAAAAAGGACTCAATAGAATAGTTTTTCAAAATTTTCTGGGCTTAATTGAAGTGAGACATTAAGTTCTGGGGTCAAAATATAATTTTCAGAACTCAATTTGGGCAGAAGGACCTAATTGCAAAAAATTTAAACTTTCCAGGGGTATAATTGAAATGCAGCAATACGTTTAAGGGCCAAAATATAATTTTTATAAATTCAATTCAGGCGGAAGGACTAAATTGAAAACGTGCCAGAACTTCAGAGGTCAAAATGCAATTTATCAGAAATTAAATCTGGCAGGACTAAATTGAAAACAATTAAAACTTTGCTGAAAGGACTAAATTGCATTAAATTATAAACTTCAGGGGTCAAAATTTAATTTTACCAAATTCAGGTACCAATAAGGTAAATTTTCATCAAAACGCAGCCTGTACTGCCGTTTTGATCTTCTTCCTCCTCTATTAAGCAGCTTCCCCCAGATTCCCCTGTTTTTGGACCCAACTTCCAAATGATTTTTCGGCGGTTTTTCGATGAATTTCTGGTCATTTCTCACCACTAATATTTTTCAGGAATACCCTCTAGCTATCCCTAAGCCCCAAATTAATCCATGCAAGCTAGATTTTCTTCTTTTTCTCTCTCTTTTTCCCTTTTCGCTCATTGTTTATCTCTGCAAAACTCTACAAGTTTTGCTTCTACCTTCGTTTCCAGCCTTTCTCTTCCTTCTCTCTCACTTCTAATCTTCTTTAACACCTCTAGGGATTGCTCAGAACCCATAAAACCAAGCTCTCTTTCCTTTTTTTTCTCTTCTCTTTTCTTTTCTTTTCTCTCTTTTCTTCTCTTTTTTGTTTTTCCTTCGACCCTTCTATTTTCCTTGCCTCTTCCACCTCTTCAGTTAGCCACTAAACATCTCAAAAACAAATCTTAACTTTAAAATTTCCACCTCCTACTTCATTTTTACTTAATTTATTCATAATTATCCTAAAACCTTAGTTAACTTATTCCCCTTCCTTTGCCCTTTTATTGTTGCCCAAAACTACTTTATTTTCCTTCATTTTCTGTCATTTTAACCTCTAAATAATAATTAAAAACAAAGTTTAAAGTTTCGGCGAAATCAAGTCCGAAAAATATTCGTGGCCCAGTCGGCGCCCGAAACCGACTCCGGAACCTTAGTGATACCGGCAGAGCCAAAATCATTCGACATTGTCGTATTTTTAGGGTTCCAAAAAAATAACATTTATTTAAATATCCAAAACATCAAATGCCAAATTCATTTCTTTTAAATTTTTCGCATTTCCGACGTTTTAGCAGTTGCGAAAGCAAAAATCCTGAACAGACTTCATTTACGTTGACCGATTGTAAACAAGCCTAAAACTTAACTTATTCACATTATTTAATTAATTCCATAACATATACAAAATATTAATTTCTTGACAAATAAGAAACTTCAATTTAAAATGATGTTTATGCGATGAAAGATATGAAAAAACATGTTATGCCCAAAATGATGTCATGAATGACGCTAGATTTGGTTAGGGATATCACATGGGTGCCAAAAGATTGATTTGTGGGTACTTGAGTACCAAAAGTGTGATTTAGGCACTTGGGTGCCAAAAGTATAATTTGTGGGCACTTGGGTACCAAAAGATTGATTTGTGGGCACTTGGGTGCCTAAAGATTTATTTATGGGCACTTGGGTGCCTAAAGATTTATTTAAGGGCACTTGGGTGCCAAAAAATTGATTGTGGGATGCAGAATGCAATGTATGCTTGAATTGAAAAGATTAGGGTTTGGAGTGACTTGTGGTAGTCGTCAGCCACTTTGCAGCTTTAGCTTGATTTAGACTTTAAAATTTTAATTAAAGCGTGAATGAGCAAGAAAACACAACAATGCAATGCAAAAATGCAGAAAGTGGTAAAGAATCGCAAGGAGCAAAAATGGAGAAGAGAGCGGCTATCAACACAGCTCAATGTGTGAGTGAAAAGGACCTCCAGGGGGCTATTTATAGTGAAAAATGGGCTAGAGGCGACCGAAGGGTGGCCATGGGCGCCATGTTGTTACCTTTTGCATATTTTTCTTTCCAAAGATTTTTCAGGCCTTCTGGGACTCTGATGAATTTTTTCGAGGCTATTTCTATGGTCCTAGCAATTTTTCGGATGTTTCAAGTACCATGATGGCATACTTTCGACACAATTTGCTGGTGACCTTCGGTCCAGCTTGATTATTTGCAGTCCGGGAAAAATGGTTTTCCAAGCCTCAAAATTCAAGTATTCATAGTTGTATGCCTTGGTAAGAGCTTTGATCATGTGGCAGCATTACCTTTTTCTGAAGGAGTTTGTGTACATACGAATCATGAATAAAGGCATGGTAAGTGGGTAGAATTTATAAAACAATTTTCTTATGTTATGAAATACAAGTGAGGCAAGAATAATGTAATTGCTGATACGTTGTCTAGAAGATATCCAATACTTACTACTTTGAGTTCTAAATTACTTAGATTTGAGTTTTTTAAGGACTTGTATGTAAGTGATGTTGATTTTGGCAATGTGTATGTTGCATGTGAACAGGGAGCATTTAATTCTTTTTATAGGCATGATGAATATTTGTTTAAAGAAATAAATTATGTGTTCCTAAATGTTCTATGCGTGATTTGCTTGTTCTAGAGTCTCATTGTAGGGGATTGATGAAACATTTTGGGGTATATAAGACTTATGATATCTTGTTTAAGTAATTCTATTAGTCGTCTATGCATATGGATGTTGAAAGATTATGTTCTTCTTATATTTGGATGTAGACAAGCGAAATCTAAGTCTATGTCTCATGGGTTATATATGCCTTTACCAGTACCTAGTTCACCTTGGATTGATATTAGCATAGATTTTATGCTTGGATTGCCTAGGACTAGAAAAGGTAGAGATAACATATTTTTAGTTGTAGATAGGTTTAGCAAAATGACATATTTTATTCCATATCATAAAATTGATGGTGCCATTATTGTAGCTGACTTATTTTTCAGAAAAATAGTTCAATTGCATGGAGTGCAGTGAACTATTGTGTTTGATAGAGATGCAAAGTTTTTATCCCATATTTGAAAAGTTTTATAGGGTAAGTTATGTACTAAGCATTTATTTTTGACTACGTGTCATCCATAAAGTGATAGGCAGACTGAAGTGGTAAATCGTACGCTTAGTACATTATTGAGAGCGATAGTGGGTAGGAATTTGCAAAGTTTGGAAGAATGTTTACTATTTATTGAGTTTGCATATAATAGATCCATTCATTCTTCTACATGATTTTCTCTTTTTGAGCTTGTTTATGGATTTATCCATTGATAGTACTTGATCTTGTTCCTTTGCCTTTGAATGAGCTTGTTAATTTAGATGGAGATAAGAAAGCAAAATGGGAAAATTCATTGCACAAGAAAGCTTAAGCAAATATAAATAAGCGAAACAAGTCATATGCTGATAGGGAAAATAAAGGGCGGAAGAAGTTAGGGTTTGTGTCTGGCGATTGGGTCTGGGTAAATTTTCAAAGGGAAAGGTTTCCAAATTAGTGGAAGAGTAAGTTCAATGCGTGTGGCGATGTCTTTTTTTAAGTATTAGAAACGATCAATGACAATGCATACAAGATAGATTTGCCAGGTGAGTATGGTGTTAGTGCGTCTTTCAATGTTTCTAATCTTTCTCCTTATATTGGTGCAGATTTGAGGACAAATCTTTTTGAAAATGGGAGAATGATATGAACTAGCTTATACCACCGCGTAAAGCTTAAAGGACAAGGATCCATTGGTACTTCCGGATGGTCCTTTGACGAGGAACAAGACAAAAAGTTTGGAATAACGCTTGAAATGCATATTTAAGAGCAAGTGGCTAAGAAGCTGACTAGTCAATCATTGGAGAATTGTTTGATAGAGTTTGAAGACATGTCTATGCTAATATCTTTGTTTAGTGTGTGTTTTAGAGAGTTAGAAGAAAAAGAAGTGTGCATTTGGGTAAAACATGGTTTACAATACGACTATGTCACCTAGACGTGCAACATCAAGATCAGTCTAGAGCTTAACATGGGTAACACCACGACCATGTTTAATTTTGGTCTTGTGGCCGTGCAATTTTAGGGAGTTCCAGACGCGAACACGGGCAACCATCACAGCTATGTTCGAACCTCAACATGGGCGTGTTTACACAAACATGGGCATGTTTTTACTTATGTGTACAAATGATGGAAAACAAGTTTCGTTCGGCACGCCCATCACATGGTTGTGTCCATAGGTGTGTCCAATTAGTTAGATACGAGTTTTGTTTCCCTAATTATGTTTTTCCTTCTAGGATTTGGATTTGTCTCTTAGAAACATATAAATAGATTTTTTTTTTTGTGGCTGTAAATAGAACAATTAGATCATTAATTCATTAAAGTTTGCTATTGCAATTATTCTTGCTATTAAGAGAAGTGAGGATTCGCTTTTCCTTGATTGCATTATGAATTGAAATTACTTATCAAATACGTTGTGACATTCTTTTAATTCAAGCCTACAAAATCTTTCCATCATAGGTGTTTGAGATTTGCTTAGCTTTAGGTGCCTTATAAGGTGATTTATTTTGTTGTTGGTTTTTGTTATCATCATGTGCGATGGGATTTGCGGCTACTTGTCTTAGGATTTCGTGTCAGTTGGTATTTTTGAGCTAATTACAGGCAAATTTTTTATCTATTCCTATCAATCTAGTATGATTTCTATTATAGTTATCTTTAGGGTTCTAGTTTTTCACATTTCTTTTCATTCCAATCCCTTAACGATGGGGACCAACGTAACAAAAAAAACAAATATTAATCCCTTGTTTGGAAAGAGAGGAAAATAAGGTGGAAGAAAAATGAGATGGATTTTGTTTGGAATGGTTAGAAAATGTAGAAAGATTGGAAAATGAGAAATAGATAATTATACATTATAATTTGAAATTTTCTCCTCTATCTCATTTGAAATTAGAGGTGAATATTTGATATTTTTTACTATTTGGAATACTGAATTTATTTTATCTAAATTTTAAAAATTTTTTAAATTTATTTTTACCGAACGGTAATTTTTCATTCAATATTAATACTATTTTAATTACTGAATTATGTTAAATATAAGAAATAAATGGTAAAATATATAATTTTTTTATTTTTTAAAATTTAAAACTTAAAAGAAAATATAGATTTAAAAACTATTAAATTTTATTAAAAATTTTGATTTATTTGTAAATTAATTTTTAGCAAAAACTGTTTATCAATCGCTAAATACTGACCAAATTTTAAAAATAATAAAATATAAATAAACGTTACCACTTGTTTTCGTAAAAAATTGAGATATTCCATATTTGGAAAAAATGATCATCCTATTTGAAACCAAGGAAAGAAAAAAAAAAAAAAAAGGAAAATAAAATAGTAAAATTGTTCACTCTCAAATTTTGCTTCCTCTCTCCACTTTTGTTCCTCTACTTTTCCAAACACAGCAGCTGCATAGTGAATATATATACACGGCCAGAAATATCGGTAGGGCACAAAGATGGACGTCGCTACCGTCCGCGACCCCAATCCTAAACGCAAACGAGACGTCTCTTCTCCGCCATCTTTCTCTTTTCCTAACGGTCACCCTCACGCCGCCGATTCAAACATTAACGGTGAAGATTTTGACCTCTCTCTCCTCGAAGCCGTTGAGAAGTCTCAAAAAGAAAGCGCAGTTGAAGTGCTTGACCTCCGTACTCTGAAGAAACTTGTTCTTTCCTTCGAGCGGCGCTACAAAGAGAACATCGAAGCCCGCCTCAAGTACCCTGACCAGCCTGACCGGTTTGCTGATTCCGAGGTCGAGCTCCACCAAGAGCTTCAGAAGCTCAAAATCCTGGCTGGCGGCCCTGAGCTTTACCCGGACCTTGTCAATCTTAACACCATTCCTTCAATCCTCGGTCTTCTTACTCATGATAACACTGATATAGCTATTGATGTGGTTCAGTTGCTTCAGGACCTCACTGATGAGGATGTTCTAGAAGATAACGATGAGCCTGCTAGGGTTCTGGTTGACACTCTTGTAGAAAACAATGTGTTGGAATTGTTGGTCCAGAATTTGCATCGGTTATCGGAATCAGACCCTGATGAGATGGCTGCTGTGTATAACACACTTGCCACAATTGAGAATTTGATAGAGGTGAAGCCTTCAGTTGCCGAATTGGTATGTGAAAGAACTAAGATACTTAGGTGGTTGCTGGGGAAAATAAAGGTGAGGGAGTTTGATAGCAACAAGCAATATGCGTCCGAGATACTAGCCATTTTGTTGCAGAACAGTACTGCTAACCAGAAGAGATTGGGGCAAATGAACGGTGTGGATGTGGTTCTGCAAGCTGTGGCTATGTACAAGTCTAAGGATCCCAAGACCTCTGATGAGGAGGAAATGTTGGAGAATCTCTTTGATTGTTTATGCTGTTTGTTGATGCCTTTGGAGAACAAAGAGAGGTTTGTGAAGGCTGAGGGAGTGGAGTTGATGATAATTATCATGAAGCAGAAGAAATCTGCGTATGGGTCAGCTATAAGGGCGCTTGATTTTGCCATGACTAAGTATCCGCCTGCTTGTGAACGGTTTGTGGATGTGTTGGGCTTGAAGACAGCCTTTGCTGCTTTCATGGGTAAGGCAAGTTCTCTCCCCATCTTGCTTGCAGTTTTCCTTTCCTTAAGGAATATAGAGTTTCCCATCAATTGACTCACATATTTGGTTGGGAATAATGCAGTTACATACCAATCTGGTTCAGATTAGTTCAATGATAGTTGAGATTCCATCTTTTGCCATTTCTACTATTGAATGGATGTTGGTATAACGAACTTGTCCTCTTATTTCATGGTAGTAGAGTTTATTTACTATATCTTAGCTTCTATTAATTCCTACATGCCTCAAATCCCCCTAGAGAAATTCTTTCTGACTGAATTTCATTGTTTTAAAAGGCCATGGAGGTATAACACTGGCAATACACTGCAGACTGTCTCTCTTGGTTTGGCTTTCTTAGAATCTGATAGTCTAATATGTTGTTATCTTCTATTTTTCAGATCCCCAAGAGCAAGAAAAACAAGAATGAAAGATACCAAGAAGAGCTAGAAGAACGAATTGTATCCCTGATTGCATCACTATTTGGTAAGCAGGCAAGTTAAACACTTTTAAACATTAATTCTGTTTGCATATACTCAGTACTAGAAGCCCTGCATTGTTTATCACTCTTGCTAGTAAACATCCTGCCTGCTTGTACAATTTCACATTTAATTGTTGCTAAAGCAGATTTGTTTCCCATTTTCAGTTCCAAAATTTTTATGATCAAGATTTGTCAAATTTAATATTTGAAATATTATTTGTCAACTCTCATGACATCCAAGAATGTATTCCGTTACCCAAACAGTAGCCTTTTTTTCTTTTTTGAGAACAACCCAAACAATAGCCATTGCAACAAAGACATATGAATGATGATTTCAACTTTGTGATGTTAGTTTTATTTACTTTTATCTTCTATGGATTCTAATCTTGCAAACAAATGGAAATAGGGTTAGAAATGAGTTATGGGCAAAGTCAAGTTGTGAGCTCTATTGAACTTGAGCTCCATGTTGACTATATGTTCAAGGTTCAAAATCAAAAGCCAAGCTCAAGCTTGACCTGTTAAGATATAAAAAAAATGAGCTCACTCTTGGTTTAAGATTGACACATTTAGTCACAAAAGATTGAAGTAAAGAAAATATGATTGGGAGAAAATTGTAGTTCGTTTACAGGCTCGTGCTCATTAGTTGTATTGAGTTAGCTTGTGAGTATTTATTGCTTGGAAGAAGCATGGCTTACTTAGAGTCCTAAAAAGAATATGACCTTGTTCTGTCTTCTTTCCACAAATGATGAAGTCAAGGAGTTACTATACTCTAAGTAATTTATATTATCCACTTCCTTAATTGAATCCACCTAGTAGAAGTAGAATTACTCTTCAACATGTTAAAAAATTTCGATCTAGAATACGAAAAGTATCAATTCATATTGTTTGATGTCTTTCTTTTTCTTTTCTAGGTGGAGTTTTGAGAGGTTCGAGAAGGGACAGATTGCTAAGTAAATTTGTGGAAAATGAATGTGAGAAGATAGATCGTCTTATGGAACTGTACAGAAGGTAATTATCCCCTTTGTTGCCCACCCCTCACCCTCTCTTTTTTTCCCTTAGATTTGTCAATGGACTATAGATTTTCTTTTTGCTTCCCTTTTGCATCTGCAATGAACGGATTATGGCTTTCTTTCCAAAATCAATTTTCAGGTCTAAATACATTCCATTAACATTTGGATAAATCTTGACCCAGATATTCAGATAGAGTGAAAGCAGAGACTGAACGAATGGACCAGCTTGAACTTGATGAATTGGAGGTATTGTTTGTATCTATATTTATTTTGTTGTGATGGCATGCCTGTAATTTTGATGTATTTAATTCACAGTAACCTGAATATGCTGCAGATGGATGAAGAAGAAAGATACAATCGAAAACTGGAATCTGGACTCTACACTCTTCAGGTTAGTTTCTGTGAAGCTGATACCGTGTCAGTATTGGTAGCTATAGTTAGACTTGCACATGTTGTTGCTTGTATGAGGTATGTTTAGGAAGCTAATTTCATTAACGCTGTTCATCACTCTATACTTCCGATATAATTATCAGCTTTTGGTGATAAAAGCAGTCTTCTTTTTGCACCATGGTAATCATGTACTGAAAAAATCTACTCTGACGTAGGCTGTAATGCTATAGTAAAAGGCATTACAAATTGAAAATGAAATCTACTTTACTGAAAACCTGAAACTGAAATCTCATCTACTGTACAATATATGGTCAAGAGTAGCATTAGATCTCTATGTTTGATATCTCCAGATGAAGTTGGAGTAGGATCCAGGGAGCTTTGCAAGTTTCAAGTTGGGTTATGATAACAATAGAACAACTGCCGCTGAACATAATCCCAAGTTAGTTGTTGTTGTCTACATTGATTAGTTTCTTCTACTCTGCTTGACTTTGCATTTAGTTCTTTACAAATACCTTATCAAGATTTTTCTTTTTATAACTTGTGGGCTTATAGATATTCATAGAATTGTTTGGTCTTCCTCTCTCTTTTCTAGTCTATAAGCAACAGCTAGTCTTTAAGCAATAACAACATTATATAAACACATAGAGGGTTCTGATTGGGGGTTATCTTGCATAATACTTTGCTTCAGTTTCTGGAAACCCAAACCATTCCTTGCTATTGCCATCCTTTTGGGCTTTAGGAGTGGATCTGGCAGGTTTGACCGATTTGATGGAGTTGTGAACGTTAGCTCAATTACCAAGACAATAAAGGAAGAAAAATAGCCTAACAATGAAGAACATTAATTGATATTTGAAGATATTAATCCAAATAAACAGAGTGGGAGATATTAAAATGGTTCCTCAATTGATTTCAAAAATCTCATTAAAAGTAGCAAAAGGAAAATCCAATGTAGAAATTAGGAAAATCCAATGAGAATCCTATAGTAACTCTGCTCTTAACAATTATAAATCTGCCAAAAATGAAAATATTCTAGACAATCCCTAGTCAAAACCCTTGTGTTTATCTAATGAGATGATATTAAACATAGTTGTCAGAGGCGCAAAGGAGTCTTGGAGGCTAGCCGCAAGGCAAAGGCGCGAGCCTTTTGACAAAAGGTGCAACATTGGAAAAGATAAAAATTGTATTGAAAAAGCTATAAAAATACTAATCAGCCAAACTAAGTGTTGTTTTGCATTAGATATACCTCTTGTGGTTATTGAAGTTGAGAAATATTGAAAGATTTAAAAAAAAAAAACTACCATCAAATCCTGCAAATTAGGATTATATCCTCCTTTTCTTTTGTCAAAAGCTGCTTTTGACAGTTATTGTGCTTCATGAGTTATAGTTTTTAATGTTATTTATTTATTTTTTAAATTAACCAAGTATCAGCCTTTTGTAATAAGGCGCACCTTTTCTGTTGAGGCTCCATGGTCTAAGCCTTGCCCGAGGCGTGGGCGTGCCTTTGACAACTATGATATTAAAACAGACCTAGTTTAAAATTCTGGAAATAAATTTTACCCTAATTATATTATTAGTTCTTAAAAAGGTAATATTTTAATTTTTCACTTTTAAAATGGTCATTTTCGTTTTCTTTATAAATGGTTTATAGTAAGTTTATAATATGTTTATAAACTGTTTTTTGTTATGTTTATAATTAAAAAGTGGCTATTTTGAGAATTATTTTTAAGAAATATGACATTTTTTAGAATGTGATAAAATCTAATAATACCTATGTTAAAGCCGCTCATCTAATTTAGTTATTGGGTTGCTGTGTACGTATTAATGATCTCTTGTAAGATGCTCATTTCCTCATTGGATCTTCTTGCAATCTATGACACCTATGGTGAAAACTTCTTACCTTGTCTATGTTGGACTTGACGAAACATCTCAAATGTCTTCCTCTTTGTTCCTCTACAACTTGTGCTACTTTCAATTTTTCTTTTGTGTTCATTTCTAATCTTGTCTAACCATAAATTCATCTCTTAACATTCTCATTTTTGCAATATTTATAAATCCATCTTAACATTCTCATTTCTGCAATATTTATCTTATTATATATGATTCTTGAGGCTCAATCATTCAAATAATAGCATGTCTTATTGTCATTGTATAGAACTTTCTATTTTGCTTTTCATTAGATATCTTCTTATCATGATTTACTTGTAGCTCCCTTGCATATCATAATTTGTAATTGGCCACCACAATATCAAACATTCTAATGGTGCATCGAAGTTTGTAATTGTAGTTAGTTGGGCTAAACCAGACCCAACACTTGAACTTTGGGGTTATCACCAATATTACCTTGAAATAAATTTTCTTGCTAAGCTATCCTGAACTATTAGTTTTATCAACAATAGCATCCAAAATTAAAAATAAGGACGTAATTGAAACTCGGATCTAATTGCAAAAAGAGAGAGAGAGAGAGATTAAAGATAGAAGAACAAACCAATAATAGGAGATAAGAAATACTTCATGAAATTTCAGATAGAAGAGGAATAGTACTGAGAAAGGAAATGGTGGTATTGTTGGTAGCATGAGAAGAAATTGAACTGTTGAGGTTTTTGGTTGTAGTTGAAGAACTTTTGATTTGATTACACAGGGTTTGAAATTCGGGTGAATAAATCGTGGATGGGATAAAACAAAGCATTTGACTCGGGTGTCTTGGAGTTGACTTGGTTTGGTATGTGATGTTTTAATCCAACCAGACTTTAAAATTAATTAGGGGTCAATTTGTTTAAAAATATTTTCAATTATATCCTTATTTTAAATGTTGGGTGTCATTTTTGACAAAACTAATGCTTTAGGATATGGCAATAAAGTTCATTTTAGGTAGTGTTATCATATCGATAATAGTAGGAGTGTACGGTTATGGCTTGGGTCCTACTAAGAACTGGAGATAGAACTGATGTGTCGATTCTAACTAATTTGGAATCGTAACCAAAAAACGATTCCAGTTTGGTTCTCACCGTTTTGGTTCTATTTTGGTTCCTAATTCTTTGGTACTGGTTCTGGTTCGTATTAGGTTCCAGTGGAATTGTAATTTTCCACATATTTTTGTACTTGTAATTTTTTAAGAATGGTTTTATAAGAATTTTCCACAGATTTTTGTACTTGTAAT
>CANUEY010048539.1:0-11875 GCA_948099555.1 Croton setiger | reverse complement strand
GTCATTCTCTGCACTATAGGCATATATAGGCATAACATACATTACATATATCAACATATGGATTAAACAACAGTTTATTCAAAAAGGCTATATGAAATAGTACCACATATTTACATGCCAAAACTGTATAAAATTATGCTTACAACACAAAGCATAAACACACTGTATGCAACATATACAATATGAACTGTGAGAGGAGAGAGGCCTAGATTCCTGCTGGACCGACCTGTGCATAGACAAGTGAAGCCTTAGTACCTCACTCGAACTGCAGACCTGAAACAAATATTGCGATTTTGGTGAGTCACATACTCAGTAAATGTAAACCACATTTAAGCAATATTAGCATATAAAGCAGTAAAATTAAGATATAACCACAAAACCTTCTTTATCATATAATTCATCTCTGTCAAAAATTCATCTCTGTTATATAACCATCTCTGTTATATAAACAACTCTGTCATATAAACAACTCTGTCATATAAACAACTCTGTCATATAAGCAACTCTGTCATATAAACAACTCTGTGTGCATAAAATGCTATATGACATGTTTTCTCTGTTCTTTAGTTGTGATTATCGACCAAGTGTTGCCCCGGGAATTTCACCTGTGGCGATTCTCTAGCTGGATCCAGCAAATGAGGAATACCGGCATTAACCATCGGCCAAACCTCTCTCTGTAAGATCCGAAGATCATCTTTGTAAGATCCGAAGATCATCTCTGTAATATATAGGACCCATAGGTCTTTCTATATCATATAAGCCCGTAGGCATCTCTGCAAAACCCGTAGGTTCTTCCTGGTGAAATTTGCACACACTGGCTTCGATAATCACAACGCCTGTAATTATAACCTGTGAAATGCATTTATGCAATATGTACATTTCATGGCAATATCTCTCATATAAACATATAGCCAGATTTTAGTACCAGTGAAGATATCATATATATATTTCTATCCAGATCAAACAACTCAACTGGTTGGATCTCAGTACCGACTCAGGAACCACAAACAAATAAAATCATATAACACATATCTCTGGTTGACCGGGCTTCATACCGATCCGAACAAATCAATATAACAATGTAAGCAATATCACAATTCATATATCTAAGTAAGTGGTTTAACACTTACCTTACTGCTGTGTGCTTGGTGGGGCCTCGGACTGCTTACCCTGTGCCTCTCTCGAACTCGATGCTCCTATAATGCATAACATAGCAACCATGTTCAACAAATCAACTCTGGAACCTATATAAGCTATGATGCATGCTTTAATATTTAATTCTCTGATTTAATTGGGTTTTAATTTCAATCTGATTAATTTTCTATAATTTAAACTCAATCTCTAAAAATCTCTGCTTTAAAATCATTTAATGTCAATATAAAAATAATTGACAATCTCTATTTAACATATAATAATTATAATTAAACACAATTATAATTATTAAAACCATTTATAAACTTTAAATAAACTCTTTAATCATTTAAAATAAATTCACCAATTAAAATCTTTAATCAACATTTAAATCTCTAATAAAATATTTAAATCTCTACTTTCATACTCAAAACAGCCTTAAAATAAATTTCTGACGTCAAAAACGGATTCAGGACGTTGAAATTAGGCTGGAAGGGCTAAATCATAATTTATAAAAGTCTCTAGGTTAAAAATATAAACATTTATAAGTTTAGGGGCCAATCTGTAATTAAAAATATTTGCAAAATTGCCCAAAAGGACTTAATTGAAATGCGGCTTAAAGTTCAGGGGTCAAAACGTAATTTACCAAAAATCTGGGTGCTGGCGCGCATTTTTCCTCAAAACGCAGCAACAGATGCCGTTTCACTTAAAACAGCCGCCTCCAAAACGCAGGTCAAGCTTGCCGTTTTGTCCTTCTTCTTCCTTCAGCTCTCCCCAAAACTGGCCAAAAATCCAGCCTCTCGACCCTACTTCCAAGCAACCGTACGTCCACCTCTAGCCACCTTCCGGCAAACTAAACCAAACCTATCAATCTCTTCCCCTGCACACCCTCTATCAATTCATCGGAGCCAAATCTCCAAAAGATTTCTGGATCAAAAGATATAGTGGCCTAAAGTTGGCTTCCCACACTGATTTCTACCCAGAACCAGTTTTTGCTTATTTTTCTCCCAACTTCCGACGATCGTTACGACCACCTCCGGCCGTTTTCCGGTGAAATAAAACTATGAATCTCTTCTCCTACACTTCCTCTACAAACCTATCGAAGCCAAATCTCCCCATGCACACTCAATCACGAGTTACGAAGGCACAAAGTACCCTTCGTGACACTGCCCAGAAAATCCAGAAATTGCCTAAAAACGTGTTTTTCTTTCTCTCTTCAAAACCAGCCACTCTCTTCTTAATTTCTCACTTCTAAACAATTATAATTGATCCCAAGAACGTTATAAACGTACCAATTCAGAGGTTTAGCATCAAAATCTCTTCTTTCTCTTTTTCTCTCACTTTTCTCTTTCTCACGTTTCTACCACTTCTCTCTAACTATTCCTGCAGCCAAGATCTAACACCTCTTCATCTCAGCCCTCCAAACATACCCAAAATCATTAACAGCCAGCAGCAGCTTACTAAAGTTGCTTTACACAAAATATCACAATTAAACATACTTAGCCTTTAAGTAAATATATATATCCACCTTTATTTACTTCATCCATTTTCCATTCTCTTTAATTCCAGCCCCCAAATCATTCTAGCACCAGCTTAAAAATTATTTTTGGTGTCAAAATAAATAGCATAACACGTGTATGAAATTTCGTAAAAATCGGAATCCGAAAATTTATCGCGGTTCGATCGGTGCCCTAAACCGAACCGAAATCTCGACAATTTTTACGGAACCGTAACCGTACGACGTTGTCGTATAATTTTGGTCTCAAAACTCTTTAAATCATGTATGAAAACATATAAAATCATCTCAAATTTATTTA
Source organism: Croton setiger (assembly GCA_948099555.1). NCBI lineage: Eukaryota > Viridiplantae > Streptophyta > Magnoliopsida > Malpighiales > Euphorbiaceae > Croton > Croton setiger. Next base: position 8,927 of record CANUEY010048539.1, on the reverse strand, counting down.
CTTTAAAATATTGCGCGTTTTCGATAATTTTCGTTCGCGCGAGCCAAAAACCTTAATTGGCTCCGTTTATGCCTTTCGACGATAAACAAACTTAAAACCACTCTTGTTTATCATTTTTAACTCATTTATAATCATTTCTCAAATCATATATTTCATATAAATGTCATATATCATGTCATACTCTGATGCATTTAAATAAAAATGCGTGAAATGACGTCAAAAAAACATGTTTTTATCGGGGTGTCACATGAAGTCAATATGAAAAATTTACGTTTTGACCTGAAAATAAATTTTGGTATTCAAGTTATGCGGGTTTTGGTTCTCAGCTCCTTACTATGCCAGACCACTATGCAAACTTCTAATTTCATTTTAATTTTCCTAACAACAAAGAGAGAACATATTTATATGATGTTTTTGGAAAATACATAATCAAATAGTCACAAATTTGTCATCTCGATTCATGGCATTTAAGTAAATCTAAAGAAAAGGGAAGGAGAAAAGAGATTAACCATTCATAGTTCTTTCTTTATTTTTTCTAATTCATAGTCCTTTCATTGATTCTTTTCAAAAAGGATTGTAATATACTCTCAATTCTATTGAGATTGATCTCACATTTACTATTTCCGTACCATTTTAATTCATCTTTATCTCTCTTTCATTATGTCTGAAAAAATGAATTTAAAGCTATGAATTATTTTCATTTATTTTGTCTGGAATAATCTCACATTTAGCTTATAATCTATCTTTCAAGGTCATTTATAAAATCCTAATGGGTAATTATCAATTATTTTCAAATTGGATTGGATCAGACAAAAAGGAGTAAGATTGTGGAGAAAAATCAAGGGGTTGCTACGCATATGTTCTCAAAAATAAATGTAATTAGGAAAAGTTTCAATGTGAAAAATAATGTAAAAAATGATAACATATTGTAAAAAATGACACTTATAAATTTAAAAAAAATAGATAAAATTTAAGAAAAATAAAATTGTCCACTCTCACAAGAAATACACATTCGAGCCTGCTCACATGTTAAAAAAAATATGCTTTTATCAATCGAGTGTGATCTAGCAATAATATTGACACACTGAGATTGAATGGTCCTAAGTTTGATACTCCAATTTAAAAAATATATATATATACTTCTTGAAATGAAAACTAGTTATATAAGCTTTTATACTACTATTGTACGATTTTTTAGGTTTTGTCACATAAGTTTAAGTACAAATGCAGCTTGCGGTGTTGCTCTACTTGTCCAATCTATACCACATTTTATACTATATCACCATACTTGGGCTACTCTAATGCTGGTTTAACAAAATTCAAAATACAAATTCCTCTAAATTAGAACATTACTTGAGATCATAAGTAACTAACTATATTTGCAATTTCCAACCGGAGTAAAATGGTTTTTTACAATTCCAAATATATATATATATATATATATAAATATAAAATTATTCCATATTGTTAGATAGAGCAAAATCATCCTTTATAGTCGTTTATAGTTGAGTTTGCAAGTTTATAAGGGACAAATCAGAACAAAATAAAAATATGTACAACAAAGATACAGAACAAATACAAAATAAAATATAAAAAAGGTAAAAAATAAATATAAAACAAGTACAAAACAGAAATAAATAAATAAAAAGATACAAAACAAATATAACACAGGTTCAATAAAAAAAAAAAAAATACTCATAGCAACTCATAATGCTTCTTGAGTGAAAAAAAACGCAGTAACTGAACAAAGAGGAAAAAATGTTTTCAAAACAAGTATAAAATATATACAAAACAAATATAAAAAACTACAAAACAATGGTTAAAAAAAGAATATTGATTGAAAAAAAATCCAACAATCCAACCAATTGAAGAAAATATATTTAAAACAAGTGCAAAATATGTACAAAGTAAATATAAAAAATATAAAAAAAAAATGCAAAATAGATAAAAAAAAATTAAACAAAAGGTACAACGAAGGTAAATTGTAACTATTTTGTATAGAAACCTGAAACAAATAAATGAACATAGCATTATTATTTAATTTTTACAAATAAGTAAAGTCTTTTAATACTTATTTATTCATAAATTTTAGTAAAATAGCACAATTCAAATTTAGTTACTAAACAAATTACAAAACAAGTTTCAAAATTAAACAAATAGCACATTTGGATTAGCATAGCCAAATACCAAAATTGCCCCCTTTCTAATAAAAAATTAAAAGTTTTTTGAAAATTAGCGAACAGAATTCCATCACCCATGCAACAAAATTCCACCACCATCGTTCACTACCATTCAATACCGAAATGGGTCTGCTGACGTCGCTAGTCACCATCCCATGCGATTGCAACATCCATTGATATCAGAGCTTCGACAATAGGTGATTGAAAGGCCTAGAAAAACTGAAATTAGATTCAAAAATTTTTTAGATCCGAAAACTTACCGATTGTGGATCTCTGATTTGAGGAAATATTCGAAATCTACAAATTAATAGCTTTTCAATGATATATGATTTGTTAAGTTTCATCGTCATTCAAAATTTCAAATTATCATTGGCAGCTAGGATTTTTTCTATGAAAAAGATAATATTGATAGGAAATTCAATAAAGTTCAATAACAATTAATAAACATTAATTACTGATTTTTATTGAATCTTAAATGATTCTTAATTATTCTTACTAAGTCTTATTAATTCTGCATAAAAATTGAAAGAATCATATAAAAAAATCGTTATTGATTCTTAATCTTATTGGATCCAAAGAATATATGCCAACAAATGCATAAAAACTCAGAGAATTATGCCAAAAAACTTTACTCATTCTTATTTGATTCTCACTAATGTTGATTCATATTTATTCTTAATATTGATTCTTAGTGATACTGATTCTCATTAATTCTTAGTGATTCTTATTGATTTTTAATAATTCTCATTGAATCTTAAGAATATAATTAGACTATAAAAACTAAAAAAATAATAAAAGAAAAATATTACTAATTCTTAGTGAATCTTATTGATTTTTATTGACTCTTATTGAATTTAAAAATATGATCTAAAAAATTACATAAAAACTTAAAGAATCATGCTAAAAAAATCATTACTCATTCTTAATGATTCTCAATGATAATTTATGGGTTGAGAGCATTCTGATTTCATCGCTATTGAAAATACTAGGTATCTATGGTGGCTAGGGCTTCAACTAAGTAAAGAAGATGAAGATGACATATGTTGCTAAATTGCAATAAACATCAATAATACTCAATAAAAATTTAGTAAATTTCAATAAAAATCAATAAATATTGAAGAGCTATTGATTCTTATTGAATCTAATTAGTTTTATGTATTCATATTGAATTTAAAGAATATAATTATTACTGATTTCTATTGACTCTTACTGATTGTTATTAACTGTTGTTGAATTTAAATAATATGATAAAAAAAAATATAAAAATTCAAAGAATCACACTAAAACATCAAAATTACTTTTGATACTTGATGATTTTTAAAGGTAAATACAATTTAGTAAATATCAATAAAATGTACAATATGTAATATAATTCAGCAAACGTAAATACACTTAAATAAAAAGTAATAAAAATCCTAAAATAGCCATGTTATCTTCATATTTTTTGTGTAAAAACTCTAGTCACCAAATGATATGTCATTATGACTCCACCTTATACGGTTAAAAGATACATATCACAAAGTACTACCGCTTTTTTCCCTCCATTTCATATCTCAATTTAATCTTAGGAGTAAAGGAAATTTCTAAACACTTTTCTAGGGCTAATTGATGGTCTATAAAAAAAATGCAAGTAGTTAGAAAAAATAAGAATCTGACAAAGAGAAGCTCGTACTTCTCTAAATCAAAACATCAAATAAGAGTTATTATTATACATCAAAAGTTTCCTAAAATAAAACATGTAGCAAAATTCATCAAGAAAGTGTTCAAGGTCTTGAAGTTAGATATGCTCAACTGTAAACTGACTTTGAAAAATTAACATATCAAAAAGCTCAACCACTAACAGTCATATTGATTTGTGAAAATCGATTCAAATCAGAAATAGAATAAGAAGAAGCGAGGTTTATCGGAAATCAAACATAACAAAGAGTAGACAAGCTTCGTTGGTGTTATGTAGATGATCGAAAACCTAAAAAATTTGCAATCATCGACATTAATGATCCAAAATCGATGAAAAAGGAGTTATTCATACCAATAATGAGCAGCCACTGCGTGAATGGCATCTACGATTATGAGGTTGAAGACGGTGAATGGTTAATTTGATTTCTACCTCCATGATCAACATTTTTGAAGAAGTACGTCGGTGTCGATCGTCTCTTCCTCCACCTATAAGTGTTGGTGATGGCGAATTGAACGATCATCAACCTATCCATAGATTTTCTTTTTTGTTCATGTTGCAATTTTTGTCAGAAAAGAAATAATAAGTAAAAATGGAAGAGAAGAATGAGAACTCAGGAAGGAAAGGGAAGGAGATGTGTTAACAAAAAATGTTAAAAGAATGGCAAAAGATGACTGAAACTCTAATTAAATATAAAAAGAAACATTACTCAATACTTATAGGTCCCTGAGATTTTGAATAATATATTCTGGGGTCTTTCTATTTTAGAAATTGTATTAATAAGTCTTTCAGGTTTTAAAAATTGTACTATCAGGTCCTTCCGTCCAGAAACATAATTAGTCAATTGAAAAAGTCAACGATTTGGATTAAATTTTTAAAAAATGACAAAATTACCTTTTGGTTTATTTGAATCAAACCATGCTAATTAAACACAATCTTTAAATCAAACTCTTTCTTCTTCTTAACAATATATATATATATATATATATATATTGTTAATATACATCTTAAAATATAATTGAACTCTAATTTCAATTTATTCTCTCTCATCTACTCATGAGCTCCCTCTCTCTTCCTCATCTCCTCTCCTCTGACCTCTCTCAATCTCGACGTCACCAGTTCCGGCTTCCTCGCCCAGACCAACGATGGAAAATCAGCAGCAGTAACTTCTGTAGACATGGAGCAGTATTGGAAAAGACTTGTATGACTTGAATGGAGGCGAGATGTTCCAAAGCTTCAATGGAGGCATCGATGTTTCAAAACAGGGAAAATGAGATTCTTTTCTTTCACGAGAAAGAGCAGTTCACTTCCGGTCTTCACCTAGCCGCCGATGTCACCCGGTCTACATCACCCGGTCTGCAAATGGGTGTTTCATAGATATGGTGGCGCAGACAGAGACCATGAGATTATTGAAGCTTACGAGGAAGGATTGTTGTAGTAGTATTTGATTTTTGTAGATTTTTGCATCCGCTTGCCCATTTTTTCAATTTTAATTGCAGATTTTTTCTTCTATTTGCCTATTTTATGTATTTTGAAATGAATCTAAAACAAAAACCCTTTGTTCTTCCTCTTGGAGCCAAATAAAAACCTTCAGTTCAAAACCGAAGATTTTTTACCCTGCCTTTGAACAACAGCCAGCGAGAATCAACAATTGAGGCCCGCCGTCGATGTCAAAGGAAGCTGGTGGTCGCGCAACCTTTGCGCTGCATTTTGGTTTCTGTTGTTGGTGATCCGGTTTAGTTTTCGGTGAATTTTGGATTTTTACCAAAAGGCGGTGAAAAAAATTTTTAGTTTGTGTGAGGCGGTGCCGAACTAGTTGGTCTTAAAACTGTTTTAAAAAAGAGTCGCCACCCGAAAATTCGGGAAAAATTAAAAAAAAAATTATTTTAAAAGTGACTCCGTTTTTATTTTAAAGGCAACTGGTCAAATTCAGAGATTCGGGGTAAGGGAGTTGGGTACGACGATTTAAATTTTAATTAAACCAGCCTTTGGTTTGTTTTTCTTTCCAAAAATTTAAGTTTTGAATTTATTTAGAAAAACCGTTGCGTGTTTAAGCTAACGATGTTCCTAATGGCGTTTATCGGTCATTTGGAAAACAAAATCAAACATAAAGCAATAAATAACGAAAATTAAAAGTGCAGAAATGTAAATTATTCTTTCTCCGATTTGGAGAAAATAATTACAATTTAATCCTAAATAAATTACAATCTACCCAAATAGTCCCAATTTAAACCCAAAATTAACCCAAATATATATAAATTAAATTTTCTAAGCATGCATAGAAAATTACCAAAAAGTCCCTAAAGTTTTGAAAATTACAAAACAGCCCCAAAATGTTCAAAAACGACCAAAACAGTCTATACATAAATGAAAATTAAGGGAAAGGCACAAAATATGAATAATTACAAAATTATCCCTATATTTTTGAAAATTTACAAAATGGTCCTTAATATAAAATTGCAATTCTGCCCCTAGACATGTCATTTACCTTAAAACTATCAAAACAACATATATAGCATGTGAAGTTATCATTTTTGTACATAAGATGCAAAATTTCCAATTTGATCCCCAAAGTTTGGAAAATTACCAAATTGCCCCAAATAATGCGATACTATTCAAAACAGTCTATAACCATTCAAACCAACCAAAAATCATCAAAAGAACATGCAGTTCATATGAAATCATCAATTCTGGATCGAAAGAAAAATTACCAACTTGATACCCAAAGTTTGCAAAATTTACAATCTGACCCCTATATTTTATTTCACTTCAAAACAAACCCCAAACATGCAATTCAACCCCCAAACAGCCCTTTCTCTTACATAGCAACATGCCTCAAAGTTATAGATTACACATGCATTTGAGATTGATTTCAATAATGACAACTTATATGCATTCTGTGATGTTGGAAGGCAGCAATGGTGATGGGTTACATACTTGTACTAGACTGGACAAACATGGGAAAACAACCAGAAACAGGTTCATATGCAAGAGCAGCCATCTGAACCATCATATACAACTTAAGACATAAGCATATATAGACATCCATGCTATGAGGTAAAGCATAAACAGCAAGTAGGCAGGTTGTACTAACTGTAATAGCCATGAGGTATCCCAAGTTATGCATACTCATGATACAGATAGGGTGCAGAGGCAGAAAGCATGCCAATCTAGATGACATCCTGTGCAGTTTTGGGGTAAACACAACAAGGCAGAAACAATCAATGAACTTGACAGGCAGAGGGAATCACTCTGGACTGGCCAAACCCCTACAACATACATTCTAGGGAGACAAGAAAACAAAAAGGGAAACAAAGGCAGCCACAACAGAAGCTGTAGTCCAGACTGCTAATGGCAACAGCTCATCACATTATCACTAACAGCTTCATTAAGGTTAAAACAGGTTGACACTTAACCAAACAACCCATGAAACAGTCAAGAACAACATGCAGAACAGAGATGAATGACATGAACCTATTCTGGACAGTCTAAAATGCAACAAGGGTAAGGGAACATGGGATGCAACAGGCCCTACATGCATCATTACAGAATGATCCCAATGCCAAAACATTAAAACCGGGGTCGACATGCTTTACACATCTAAATAACCTTACCAATATTAGCAAACAACATCCTAATCTGATTCCAGCAAGCAGCACAAATCCTCATCAACTCAGGGTATACAGAGAACTCAACAGGGAGCTCAACAGAAAGGTTTAAGATAGAACAACAACAATGTGAAACCTTTAGCCCTAAATGCATTATAACCACAACATACAAAACTTACCTTGACAGCACAGAAAGCTCAACACAGAAGGTAAACCAGTAAACAACAAAAACCAGCAACAGAAATAGGAGCTCACATGAACTGAACAAGCTATAAACACAAATTGGTAGGCAACAGATATGTTAAACTCAGAATCAGCCAGAATCCCACAACAAAACAGAAAGCATATTATCCATCTATCAACATTCCAGCATGCAGAATTAAAAGTAAACAGAGCTAAAACAGACATTCATCTGGCCCAAATCTCAATCTGGTTCCCGAATTCTTGCATCCATCATAATTAAAAAGAAAATAAAGGAAAGAAGAGAACAAGATGAAATAAGTACCTTAAATTCGTTTCAATTGCAAAATTCCAGAACGTCTTACAGATTTAGCTCCTCTTTAGCACTTTTTTTATGTAAAATGGTTCAATCAGCTCCTCGCTTCAAATGGATTTTGAAGCAGGAACTTCAATTGATTACAGAAAGGGAACGATTTTTACAAGAAATCCTTAACCCTAATTCAAAATTTCCCCAAATTTACAGAAATTAAAAACCCTAAAGCTTACAATTTTTTGGAATTCCCTCTCCCTGGACTCGAAAAGTTCTCCCCTCTGAAGCTCTCTCTCTCGAATTCGAAAGACCCTCCTTTTTAAGATTCCCTCTTCGTCTTCTTCTGTAGGCAGATTTCTTCTGCTTTTTCCGCGTGCGTCTCTGCCGTACTCAGCCACGCTCGATAGGAGTCCTTCTTCTCCGCTGCATTTCAGTCCTTCGGCTTTGACTTCGTCCTTCCTTTCCATTTTTGTGCTCCTGAGTTCGTCGTCCTCTGTCCGCCATCTCCCTTTTCCTCTTTCGTGTTTCATTCTTCGTCTGCCTTCTCTGTTTCTTTCGGCTGCTTCTTTCTTTTCTTTTATTATTTTTTTTTTTTACTTTTCTTTATACAAACGACGCCGTGGGATTTAGTTGGTTGAATAGACAGGTTTGAATCAAACCGATCTGGTTCGGTTCAAACCAGAATCTTCCTACTTTTTTTCTTTTTTTTTCAATTCTTTTTTTTTAACAAAATAATAATAATAATAATAATAATAATAATAATAATAATAATAATAATAATAATAATAATAATAATAATAATAATAATAATAATAATAATAATAATAATAATAATAATAATAATAGATTAAAATAGATAAAAGTGTTAAATAAAAATTAAACCTACCTAATTAATTTTTCCAATTTTTTTATAGAATCAAAATATATACAAAAATTAAATTTTAATTAAAAATTAAAATCAATAAAAATAAAAA
>CANUEY010048535.1:0-18142 GCA_948099555.1 Croton setiger | reverse complement strand
TTACTGATATGCCGTGAAATTCCCGGGGCAACACTTGGTCGATAAATCACAACTAAAGAAAAAGGAATGACATGTCATTAGGCATTTTAAGATATGATTTGATATATATATGTTATATATGACCTAATATTGAGCAGTGTTGATATGTTCTTGATAACTACCTTATTTGATAAATGATATTGCTTTGTTAGTATTTGTTGAATATGCGACTCACACAAATCGCACCATGTGTTTTCAGGTGTGTTGTTTGATATTGCTTTGTTATAAAACAATGAAAATGATTTGGAATTATGTTATTTTGATATGTTATAATCAACTGAATTACATGTCTATTTTATATACTATGTTTACATGTGTATATGATCATATGTTGTCTAATATGGAAATTTAAAGTAACACAGATATTATAATATATTTGATTATTTTGGATAAGAGGAGTCCCAAGAGATAAATGTCTTTGTCAGGTTCTGCTTAATATTTTGCAATTATGTTTTTTTGATTTGTTTTTATTATATAGTTTGCACTTACTGAGTTCGCAACTCATTAAATTGCCTTTATATGATTCCAGGTTTTCTTTGGGACAACTGACAACGTCAGTTCCATCGCCTTTTCCTCTGGGTCGGTCAGCCGAAGCTTAGGATCTCTCTCTCTCACATTTCATCATTTGTATCATCTTATCATGTATATTTTTGTCATATGTTTTGTTAATAAAGTTTTTTGGGATAAATATGTCATTGGTTTGTAATTAAAGGATTGTATTATGTGATGTTTGATATTTGGTTTATGCTTTTGGTTATATGTATGTTTATGTTTGAATTGGACTTAGGTAAAAATGAGAATTTAAAATGTCATATATCTAAAAAAAATTTTCATGTTTTATGACATAAGAGTATGAGGTTGTTACACCACCAGTCCTACAGCCTCCCAGGTTGGGGAGACCACTATTGCTCTACCTATCAATAACTGATGAAGCTGTGGGATTTTTACTAGTTCAACAAGTAGAAGATTCAAAAGTTGAAAATGCTATTTACTACCTTAGCAAAAGGATGTTGGAATGTGAGCTTAAATATAACCGGGTCGAGAAGTTGTGTCGAGCCTTAACTTGTGCTTACACAAAGCTGCAACACTATCTCACATCTTACACTACTTATGTTATCGCAGAATCGAGTCCCTTGAAATTCCTTATGGAAATGCTGGTTTTGGACAGTAAAATGGCGAAGTGGGTGCCAGTGCTTGCAGCATTCAATCTAAAATTTGTTCAAAGAAATGCAGTCAAAGGTGGAGTCATTGCAGACCAGTTGGCTGAATTACCCGTTAGAGATCAAATGCAAGAGATAGAATTCGTTGATGAAGATCTCTTGAATATGGATAGTACCCCTTGGGAAATGTACTTTGATGGAGCCTCTAACCATTATGGTAATGGGATCGGAGTAGTATTCAAAACTCCTTGTGGCGAATACATCCCAATTGCAGTCAAACTAAGCTTCGATTGTACCAATAATGAAGCAGAATATGATGCTTGCATAAAAGGATTAGAAGCAGCCCTAGACCAAGGGATAAAAAGTTTAAAGGTCTTCGGTGACTCCAACTTAATAATCTCACAAGCCCTAAGGAAATGGAAAATAAAAGAGGAGCGAATGGTCCCCTACCTTCGACGCTTTGATGAATTAGCTCAGCAATTTGATGATTTGACCTTTAACTACTTACCAAGGGCCACGAATCAATTCACTGATGCCTTAGCCACTCTAGCTTCAATGATGGATGTCAGGGAAGGAAAAATCATCCGACCACTGACAGTTCAGCTTTAAGAACAGCCAGCATCCATAATGCACGTAGTAGATGATAAGTCATGGTATTGGGACATTCTAAACTATCTCAAGGATGAAAGGTACCCGGAAGGTTCATCCAAAACCGACCAGAAGACCCTAAGACAATTAGCAACTAGTTACATCCTCATTGGAGATGTACTCTACAAAAGAGCCAAGAATGGTATCCACCTAAGGTGTGTAGATGAAGTAGAAGCCGAGTCAATCATGGAATCCATACATGGTGGGGAATCCGGTCCACACATGCATGGGATAGCTTTGACTCGAAAAATCATGAATTTGGGTTATTATTGGCTGACCATGAATGCGGACTGTGTAAAACATGCACAATAGTGTCATGAATGTCAGATTTTCGCCAAGCTACAAAGGCAACCACCAGTCACTTTGAATCCTATCTCTTCACCATGGCCCTTTGCTACTTGGGGAATTAATATGATTGGAAAGATTCACCCAAAGGCCTCGAATGGCAACCAATTCATTTTAGTAGACGTGGATTACTTCACAAAATGGGTTGAAGCGGCCTCTTACTCAATCTTGAACGCCAAAAAGGTAGCACACTTTGTTCTTACCAACATCTTATGTCGGTATGGAACACCTTTCGAAGTCATCACTGATAATGGAACCCATTTTCAGAAGGAATTTGCAAGCCTCCTAAAGGATAAGAAAATCCAGCATCACAAGTTTTCTCCTTACAGACCTCAAACAAACAGGGCTGTAGAAGCTGCAAATAAGTCCATCAAAGTCATCCTTCAGAAAATGGTTGAAAACCACAAAAGCTGGCATGAGCAGTTACTTTATGCCTTATGGGGTTACAAGACTGCCATTCGAACACCTACTGGGGCAACCCCGTATATGGAATGGAAGCGGTGCTTCCTATTGAACTCAAAGTTCACTCAGCCAGAGTCATACGAGAAAGCCAGATCAGTGAGGCCAATTGGATTAGCAATTATCACCACCAACTCTTGGGTCTGGATGAAAGAAGACTATGGGCTTTGCATCAGATTCAAGGGTACCAAAGGCGAATGGCTAGACATTTCAACAAGAAATTCAAAGACTGGAAGTTAGAAGAAGGTTGTTTGGTCCTTAAAGAAATCAGGGTACCGGTCATAGACCCCCGTGGAAAGTTCTGTCCTCATTAGGCTGGACCTTATCTTCTAAAGAAAATTCTCTCCGGCGGAGCAGTCATCCTAGCAGATCTAGACGGTTTAGAGTTTATAAACCCATGCAACTTAGATCAACTAAAAAGATATTATGTATAAATCACATGCATTGTAACAAAACTACGTGAACATGATTCTCCTTTGTTGTAAAAAAAAAAAGTATTGTATTACGAAGATACGTAGGCAACCCCTTTGGTCTCGGTTCAAATTAATGAAAAAATTTTTCAATTTTCACTTCATTCTCTTTGCCAATTAAAAAAAAAAGAGAAAAGAAGAAAAAGGCTCGCTAAGTCGAAAACCCGAAAAGGCGGCTTAGGAAAAAATTAGAGCAAATAAAAAATAATAATAAAGCCCGCTAAGTTGAAAACCCGAAAGGGCGGCTTAGGCAAAAATGAGCAGTTTGCTAAGTTGAAAACCCGAAAGAGCGACTTAGGCAAAAATTAGAGCTAAAAAAAACCAAAATTGTACTTGGGAAGAAAAGTCCTTAAGTCCAAAAAATTACAAAATTCGAGTCAAAACCCGAGAGTCAAAATTCAAAAAAAAAAATTCATAAAAGTCAAAATTGACAAAATCGAGTCAACCTAAAAGTCTAGGCCTCTAACTCATTGCTAGGGGCAACGTCCTTCACGTCGTCCTTATATTCTGTGTCTTTTTTCGGGCTCTGTCACTTTATAAGTCAACTTGATCTCTTCACCAAAATCTTCATCGTCACCAACAAAGTTTTGTGTCCATCCTTCTAGCCTACTCAATATAATGTTCCTTCTCAGATTCTCAATTGGCCATGCCTGAGAGACATACTGAGCCAGTATTCACGAAAAGTTTGAACACTTAAAGAAAGCAAAACTAAAAATAGATCCATTCTATTTGAAAAAACCAATTGAAGAAACAATTCTGTCATTAAAACTCAAGTCCGCTTTGTCTAAACTCTGCAGGATTTCTATCAGCAAAATGCCGCCAATGCAGCTCATCTCCACCATTTGCCAAACCATGGGGCAAATTGCAAATCTCTAAAACATTGATCATTGTTAAACAATAATTTTGAGACGCTAGAAAACAAAGGCGAGCATCTTGAGTCTCATCTATCAGACAGAATCATTTTCTGCTCATCCACCAACATTGTTTGGGCATATATCTTAGTGATGTACCTAACCAAATGGCACATATCCTCCATCATAACCCAAAGAAAAAATGAGCCTCAAGTTCCTAAATTTCATATAGACCTTCAAGAAAATCTCAAACCACTATTACCCTTCGAAGAGTGACCAAAACAACCAAACCATATAACCTCATATTGATCTATTCACTTTTCATAAGACTCTTAGTCCCAATTATACATTGCAAAATCCCAAAACGTGGGTCCTCCCCGCGCGGCCAAGCTCCGACCTCAAAATTCGCGATTCAGAACACCACTGAGCTCCATAAATCATATTTATGTCACCCATTGGGGGGCAACTGTGAATACTTGAATTTTGAGGCCCGAAAAATGGAATTCTGTAGACCGCAAACAGTCGAGCCGGACCGGACATTTTCGTGAAACAGTGCTGAAAGTATGCCTTCATGGTACTTGAAATTTCCGGGATTTTACGAGGGTCACAGAAATGCCCTTGGAATAGCCATCGGAGTCCCAGAACGTCCCGAAAAGGCTCCGGAACGAAAAACGCACGAGTTGTGGAGGGAAGGTAGCCTTGGCTGCCCAAGGAAGGCACCCCGGCCGCCCTCTAGAGGCAGCCTAGGCCGCCCTCTGGAGGCAGCCCAGGCCGCCCTCAACGGCAGCCCGAGCCGCCCTCTGTTGACTTTTTGGCCAAAAATAACCTACGAATACCCCAAAACCATCATTTTCTTCACACCTTGAGCTGTGTTGACAGCCACTCTCTTCTCCCTTCTTGCCTACGGTGATTCTTCATCTCAAAGGCATTTCTTTACTGCTTTCTGTATTGCATTTCATTGATAACTTTCATTGCGTACATAATCACATACATAAAATAAGTCCAAATTAAGCTGAAGCTAAGGAGCAGACGTCAACTACCTTAGTTATATTCCGAAACTCAATCTCTTTGATTTAATTCTCCATTATTACATCTTGCTTCATGCATACATGACATTTGCATCTCATAAACACGCATTTTTGGCTAATATGCCGCCGTAATCACTTATTTTGGCCGCCGCACCACCTTTATCAAATATTTCGGCCACAGCGGCGCTCAAATCAACCTTTTGGCTACAACGCCTGAACAAACACATTTTTTGCCACAGCGCCACACTAAGAATCACATTTTGGCGCCAAGGCCTAACGAATCACTCTTTCCCAGCGAAAATCCAATAAAATCACATTTTTTACCACGGAAGTCATAAAACTCTTTTTTCGGTCACTAGACCAACAAAATCACATTTTTTACCACGGAAGCCATAGAACTCATTTTTTTCTATCACTAGACCAACAAAATCACATTTTTTACCACGGAAGTCATAAAACTCCTTTTTCGGTCACTAGACCAATAAAATCACACTTTGACGCGCGGAAGTCATAAAACTTCTTTCTTCGGCCACTAGACCTACATTTCACACTTTTCGACCACGGACGTCGATAAACTCCATTTTCGACCACGGAAATCAATAAAGTCCTTTACGGCCACTAGGCCTACATTTCGACCTCGGATGTCGATAAACTCCCTTTTTGGCCCCTAGGCCTAAATTCACTTTTCACACACTCATAGCATGCATACATGCATACACCCCCCTTCATCGCCTTTAAATAGGCACATTCGAACCGAATTGACCTTGACCTCTCATTCAAAAGAGAGTATGTAGGCATATTCGAGATATAACCTCGAATAGCAGGTCTCCCCTCTCCCTTTCTCATATATTTTGTCCAAATCTTCATTCCTGCATGACATACATTTAGAAGAAAGATCATTTGATATGAATGCATGACATAACCTCCGAATCCACCTCGGGTTAGAAGACTAGTGCATTTCATTCATTAGGGCGATTAACCTAGAAATAGGCTAATCGCAAAACGGAGTCACTAAGGGTTCTTTCTTAAATTTTCCCCTTTAACAAAATAAATTAAGTGGCGACTCTACACACACACTTCAACCTTAGTGAACACCCCCTGCTAACCGACTTCCCCCGCGGATCGACCCGGCGGCTCGGAGGGCTTCTAGTAGGGGTTCACAGTGTCGCCCGGTCCGACTCGACTGTTTGCAGTCTGTGAAACTCAGTTTTCCGGGCCTTAAAATTTGAGTATTCACACAAGGCCTAACATATCAAACTTTTTTACCGCAGCGCCACCCAAAAACACCATTTTTGTCCCTAAGGCCTAAATAAATCAATCTTTCGACTACGGACGCCGTTAAATTCCTAATTTTGCCCAAAAGGCCTAAAGAATCACATTTTCAGCCACGGACGCCGTTAAACTACTATTTTGGCCAAAAGGCCTAAAAACTCACATTTTCGGCCACGGACACCGTTAAACTCCTATTTTGGCCAGAAGACTTAAAAAACTCCCATTTTTTGCCACGGAAGCTGTTAAACTCCTATTTTGGCCAAAAAAGTCCTAAAAACTCACATTTTCGGCTACGGACACTTTTAAACTCTTATTTTGGCTAAAAGGCCTAAAAAACTCACATTTTCAGCCACGGACGCCGTAGAACTCTTATTTTAGCCAAAAGGCTTGAAAACTCACATTTTCGGCCACAAATGCCGTAAAACTCCTATTTTGGCCAAAAGCCCTAAAAACTCACATTTTCGGCCACGGACGCCGTTAAACTCTAATTTGGCCAAAAGGCCTAAAAATCACAGTTTCGGCCACGGACTCCGTAAAACTCCAATTTTGGTCCAAAGGCCTAAAGAATCACGTTTTCAGCCATGGACGTTGTAAAACTCCAACTTTGGGTCCAAAGACCACATTTTGGCATCAAAATGCCTAAAAACGAAACTTTTGGCCTAAGGCCCGCCAATCCTTGACATTCACTCACACACTCACAACATGCATACATGTATTCCCCCCTTCACTATGCCTTTAAATAGGCTATATGGAACTACATTGACATTGATCTCTCATAAAAATGAAAGTATATAGGCATATTCGGGATCTAACCACGAATAGCAGATCAACCGTTTACTAAGCACTTTATTTACATCCTGCATTACATTGCATAAAGATTTGGGTTAGATAGATGATTACATGACTTAATCTCCGAATCCTCCTAGGGTTCGTAGACTAGTGTCAATTATTCATTGGGGCGATTAACCTAGAAATAGGTTATGTAATGTCCTCTCTTATACCTTACGTCATAAAACATGCCATTTTTTATAACATTTTAATCTCTCAAATTAACCTAAGTCTAATTCGTTAATTAACTAAACATATAACAAAAGCATTAAACCATAACTCATGCATAACATATTACAAACCCATATTTACATATCATTAGTCCTGGTTATCCAAAAACCTAATAACATATTAGGTTAATAATATACATATACCAAAACATATAATTATGCTATACGAAATATAACATAAATTAAAAACTATATGCAGCAGATACAGATGTCGTGGTGTGAGGGAGAGAGGCCTAGGCTTTAGCTGTACCGACCTGAGCATAAACCAGTAAAGTCTCAATACTTCACTCAAACCGTAGACCTGAAAACACATTGTGCGATTTGGGTGAGTCGCATACTCAGCAAGTGCTAAACAATATAATAACAGTCAACAAATAGGCAATTCATCGAAATATATCAAGACTGTTCAATATCAGGTCATTTACAACATATATAAACAAAATCATATCACAAGATGCATAATGACATGTCTTTCCTTTTTCTTTAGTTGTGATTTATCGACCAAGTGTTGACCCGGGAATTTCAGGCATATCAGTAACCATAGCTGGCCAGCAAACCTATAAGACCGAAATATATCATCGATCAAAAGGGATCCGTGGATCAACCTTTATTATGTAGTATACACCAGATCATTCTGTATCGTATAGAACCCGTAGGTCTTTCTATAACATATAGGACCAGTAGGCCTTTCCGTCAAATCATAGAGAAAACTGTAGTTTCTCTAATGTAAAATCTGCAAACACTAGCTACGATAATCACAACAGCCATATTTAAGTCCTGTGGAAATGCGCTTATAAATCATACATTTTATACAGTCATGCTTCATATAGTCATGTGACCGGGTTTCAATACCGGTTAAAACAGTATATATATCTTTTAAATCAAATCAAATAACTCAACTGGTTGGATTTCAGTACCGATTCAGGAACCACAAATATTGCAATTCATATATCATATATTTCCAATTAACCGGACTTCAGTAACGGTCCAAACAGTTTATCAAATGCATATAATAGCAATTTCATACCTCATAAATGACCGGGCTTCAGTACCGGTCCAAATAGCTCAATATAGCATACTTGGCAATAACACAAAATTCAAATCAAACATACTTACCTCACTGCTATGAACTCTGGTGGCCCTCGGGTTACTTACCCTGCGCCGCTCGAGAACTCAATGCGCCTATAATGCATAACATAGCAATGATGTTCAAATAAACAAAACAAAAATCCATATATGCTATGATGCATGATTTCATAATTAATCTCTGAGTTAATTGAGTTTAAAATTATTCCACATATTTTTCTGAGAATTTAAACTCAATCCATAAATTTTTCCGATTTAAAAATCAATTTATAACATATTAAAAATAATTATCAAACTTAATTTATCATATAATAATTATTATTAATAATAATTATAATTATTAAAACCAAAACTATATTTAAATAAACCAAATAAATAATTAAAACCAATTCATAAATAAATTCTTTACAAAATATTTAAATCTTAATTTTCAGCCTTAAAACAATCTCAAATAAATTTCTGACGTCAAAAACAGATTCAAGACGTAGAAATTAGGTTGGAAGGGTCAAAATATAATTTATAAAAATCTCTGGGTCAAAAATATTTTAACATTTAAAAGTTTAGGGGCCAATCTGTAATTAAAAATATTTGTGAAATTGCCCAAAAGGGCTAAAATGTAAACGAAAATAAAGTTTAGGGGCCAAAATGCAATTTTTACAGAAAATAGGTGCTAAGCGCGTAAATATCCTAAAAACTCTAGGTTTTGTGGCGTTTTGGCCAAAAATTAACCTCCCAAAACGCGGCTGCCTTCTGCCGTTTTGGGTGCGTCCTAGGGTCAAAACGCAGGGTTTACATGCGTTTTGATCACCTTCAACCTCCAGCCAGCTTTTGTTTCAGCCCAAAAACCAGTCCCTCGAGCCAACTTCCAAGCGACCGTACGTCCACCTCCGGTGGCTTTCCGGTGAACTACGACTACCGTTCTCTTCCTCTACACACCCTCTAACTAACCATCGTTGCCAAATTCCCAGAAACCCTCTAGATTGAAAGATATAATTGCTCAAAGTTGACTCCTCACTCTGTTTTTCACTCAACCCAGAAATTGCCTATTTTTTTCCCAACTTCAGGCGATCGTTACGACCACCTCTGGCAACCTTCCGGTGATCTAAGACTACCAAACTCTTCTCCTACATGTCCTCTATCATTCCATTGAAGCCAAACTCTCCCATGCACTCTCAATTTAAAGATACAGAGCCTCAAAGTAGGCACCCTGAAACTGTTTGAAACCCAGAAAGAAACCCAGATTTTCGTTGTTTTCTTTCTCCCTCACTAACCAGCCTCTCTCTTCACCATCTATCACTTCTAATCACTACCCACACATCCCAGAATCACAATAAACATATTGGATAGAAGGTTTTTGCTAAATTTTCTCTTCTCCCTCTTTCTTTCTTTCTTTTCTTTTCTTTCTCTCTTTCTTTCCTCTTTCACGTTCTCTTTCCTTTTCTATAACACCCAGTATGTTCCAACCTCTTCCACCTCTTCATTTCTGTCACAAATCTCCAACACAACACTTCTCTTTACAGCAGCTGCTTCTTACTTAATTTTAAACACATCTCTTTCTTTCTTAATAACTTAATTCTTAAGTATTATGTAATTCACTTCCTCTTTCTTCAATTTCTCTAATTTTCAGCCACCAATTGTTTCCAACACCAGCTTAAAATTCATTTTAGGTGTCAAAATAAATATTATAACATGTGTATGAAATTTCGTAAAATCGGAATCCGAAAATTTGCCACGGTTCGATCGGTGCCCTAAACCGAGTCCAAAACCTCGATGATTTTCACGGAACCGAAACCGTACAACGTCGTCGTAAAATCTTGGTCCCAAAACTCTTTAAATCACATTCATAAACATATAAAATAATATCAAAATCATTTACTTTAAAATATTGCGCGTTTCTGACATTTTTCGGTCGCGCGAGCCAAAAACCCTAATTGGCTCCGTTTATGTCTTTCGACGGTAAACAAACTTAAAACATATCTTGAAATTCTTATTCAAATCATGTATTATCAAATCCAAATCATATATTCCATGTTTAACTTAATTATCAAATCAAATCATGATGCATTTTAATGAAAATGCACGTAATGCATGAAAATGACGTTGGAACGACATAAGGTTTAGGTTGGGATGTCATAAGTTAATTGCAAAATGGAGTCACTAGGGGTTCTTTCTTAATTTTTCCATTTATAAAAATAAAGTAAGTGGTAAGTCTATACACACATCACCCTGAGTGAACATCATTTGGTCAACCTGTCCCCGTGGGCGGGCCTAGTGGTTCGAAGGGCTCAGCAAGGGTTCACACCATTGTACATAGACTTTGTTGCGCCAGGTTTCTTCTGTTGTTAACTTTCCTACTCCAAGTTCGATTTTCACCTTGTTGGTCTTTGACTAGTATTAATACCCCTATTTGAAAGCATCTGAAAGGCCTACTTCTCAAAACCACACCCTCAGAAAACTTAGATACTCCTACTCCCACTCAAAATACCCTCTGGAAATCAAGCACCTGCTACTCTTAATTGGAAGTAACTACTCGTAAAGTGGTCGCTACTGTCTTAGAACCCCATATTCAGAACTAAATACTCATGCTCTCACTTAGAATAACCATTGAACTAAGTTTACCCGCCACCCCTAATTGGAAATGACTGCCTACCAATTGCTTAATTTTTTAACCCATAGAATACCCTTATTATCTCGAAATACTCCAACACAAATTCATCTAATTTTTAAGTTTCTACCTATATAATATCTCTACTATCTCAGAATACTCTCGCAACTGATTTAATTTTAAATTTCTACCAACAGAATATCCTTACTATCTCAGACTACTCCAAAAAAAATTTAATTTTAAATTTCTACCCATAAAATTCCCATTCCTAGAACTCTTTCTACCTCAAGATACTCTTATTCACTTTTAGAATACCCTCATCTACTCACTTTTACTTTTGCAAGGCTTCATTTGAAGCTTTAGACTTCCCTCCTGTATGTGGTGATCCCTCTTTCATCTATTTCATCGGTCTTAGTTATTGTCTTGTGTCCCTACAAGGAAAATGGTAGTTTCTCAACCTAATCTCTATAATTTTAGGTCATTTTGGATAAAGTTCTCTTCAACTCTTTGTTGGCTGTTTCAATTGCTCTATTCACTTGTGGCCTGTAAAGAGAGGATTTGTAATGCTTTGTATTTCTTTAAGAGTTCAGCGACTTCTACTTGGAACTATACCCCATTATCTTTGACTATATGGTGCGGAATTCCATATCTGTAAAAGATTTTTCTTTTTATAAACCACACCATCTGCTTTGCTCCTATCTTTTTGTGTGATTGTGCTTCTACCCATCTCAAAAAATAATCCACCGCTACCACAATGAATTCATGCATGTTAGAATCAACAAGATGAAGTTTTTTTGATAATGTCTATATCTAAGGCGGAGACAGGCTATAAGTGATATCCTTTTCCATGAAGACCAGAAAAATAACCTTGTCCTATAATCTTCCTTGCCAAAGCTTTTCCACGTAAATATGTGCCGCAAGCTCCTTCATGCACCTTTTTCATGATATCTTTTCCCTCATTTGCAGAGATACATCTTGACAGCATTTCCCAGGGTCTTCTATATATGGTGCGTCCTGCTAGTACATGTTAGCAAGATATCATTTTTTGTTTAGATAGTGTTGAAAGTAAATAGCATACGTGATTTGGCTCAGGGTAAGTATATATTGTGAATAATTGGATATGGTTATTTGATTGTTAATTAATATTAATTTAAAAATTAAGATATTAAAATTTTAATTCTTAAGTGTTTAAAATTTAGAAATTCAAGGTCGATTTTATTTTGAGAGGGACCAAATGTAAGAACCCAATTAAAATTTAATAAAATTAACATTTCAAAATAATAGACTGAATACAAAAGTAATTATTTAAAAGTAATTATAGTAAGATAATTAGTAAATGACCCGAGAAAACTTAAAGTCAGTAATATTTTTGTGTTCAATAAATGTGATAAGGATTGTAAGTATAGTAACTTTCATATTGAAATTTTTCATAATAGTAATTATTGCAAAAAGATTTTGAGTGTAGTAACTTTCATATTGAAATTTTTTTAGTGCTTATATAAATCAAATGGGTAAGTCTATTAATAATGTAAATTTAGAGGGCGAAATTTTGGTAATGCTATAATTTTATAAAATCCAAGAATTTTATGATAAGGATATTTAAAAGTTTAGGTATGACATGAGTAATAAGAACAAAAATGGAACAAATTTGACCATGATATTTGGTATGTTTGGTAATGGAGGAAAATGGTAATTTTGAGTATAAAATTGTTATATGGGATTTTAAACAGTTGATGGTCAAAAAATTTACGGTACCCAATTTGATATTCTTAATATCAAGATAATTTTATGGGTGAATTAGGAGCATTCATAAATTCGTCATAATTTTTGTGAAAACTCAGTAGTCTAAATTGAAATTAATAATTTCATTGGTGATCAGTTAATGAATTTATGATCAGATTTTAACTCTATGATACTAGTATCATCGATGTTCGTTAGCTGAAACAACAGATAATGTGAGATCGAGTCAAATGAGCCAAAATCTTTTGTTGTTAGCTGTTATGGTGATCAAACGTGAAAATAAGATCATAATTAGGTTGCTCTTGTCGAGTACTTCAATCTCAAATACTTATTAGCTCCGATCGATGTTGAAATTGAAAATGAGGTTTTCGGTTTTGTTAATTCCAAAATCGTAACTTAGTCTAAGGAATAACACAATAAAATTTCACATCGGTCCTTATCTAAAAATTATATTTTAGCTCTTAAATAGTGCGTATATTTCATGCACAATTTTTCTACATTTTGTTTAAAAAATTAAAATGTGAAGCATTAAATTGTGTACACGTAAATGTTAACTGCTACTCATAAAATTGAACAAAATTTAGGTGTTAATCTATATATTAAGTAAAAAAAAAACTTGAATAAAAATTTGATTCTATTAAATAAACAAAACAAAGAGAGCGTTAAAATGAGACACTATTCCTCTTCATCTTTTTAGTTGAAAAAAACCAGCCAAAAATCAAAATTTTAAATTATATAAAAAGTGAAAACTTTCAATCATACATAAATATTTACTAATATCCTAAATCAAGAATGAAAGATTTAGTCCTAGATTTATTGGAATTGTTTCGATAGGGTATAAGATTTAGTGATTAGAAGCTATGTAAAACTTTCTCGGAAGGCAAGGCTCAATCAAAGCATGAGTTGGAGAAAGGTTGACAGAAAAAAAAAATCCGAACATGTGATTTTTGGTGGTTACAGAAGATAACCGACAACTGTTCTTTAAAATGGTAAAAAAAAAAAAAAAAAAAAAGAAAGAGAAAATAATAAAGGAAGAACTACCGCATTTTGGTTTTTTTTTTTTAGTATACATATATAATATTTGTGACATAATTTACAAACAAATATATCAATATTGACCAAATTTTGGCATAACTCTAGATATTTAAATCTAAAAATTAATTAGCGACGCTCCAAGAGAAGTATCTACACTGCCAAGAAATTGGTAACGGAACATTCAAGTTAGTTGTGTAAAAAACACACACTCATTAAATTTATTATAAGTTATAAACAAAGATAAGTAACCTTAGAAAATTTTGTGTGATAAACTATCCAGTTACCGTAAACATATTAGATAACTTGCACTATTACTAGTAACTAAAATTTATTTTATATTAAAAAAGATTAATTATAGCAATACTATTTAGTACATTATTAAATAATGCCTTTTTGTTAGTAAAAAATATCGAAAGAAATAATTATTAATATGTTCTTTCTTTTCAAATGATAGTTAAATGCTTCTTAATAGAGATATACTACTATTATACATTCGTGTTGTAAAGTGAGTATATATTGGTGTCAGTAATAGGATATAAATTACATCCGCAGATAACCAATTTAAATAGCTCGAATTTTTTTCAATCTCGATCTACCACAACGTCAATCCGTCTAGATTTTAATATATATAGAAGTGTTTATTTTAACTTTTTAAATAAAACTTATAGATAGATCAACCAGATACTAATTTGAACTGATCAACCGAAAAAAAAGAA
This sequence comes from Croton setiger, assembly GCA_948099555.1. Taxonomy (NCBI): domain Eukaryota; kingdom Viridiplantae; phylum Streptophyta; class Magnoliopsida; order Malpighiales; family Euphorbiaceae; genus Croton; species Croton setiger. Next base: position 3,630 of record CANUEY010048535.1, on the reverse strand, counting down.
TCAAACAATCAATGTGGTGGTTTAGTTAATGGTTTATAAAAAATTTCAATTGTAACCATAATTGAACCATAAATGTGCGGATAACTGTAAACAGTTACGGTTCACAATTTGAACTTTTAAAAACAAAATCATTTGAATTGGCGTGAAGTGAAGGTTTGAAATACATAGTTAACTGAAACTCTAGTGAACCGTAAATTAAACATGAACCAACGATTAAAAAATTGATCATGAACATCATGATCATTGTCTAATTCAAGGGTAATATTTTATAAATCTAGTTCACAAGCAAAACTTGAACTGTAGCCAATTTTATATCCCTAATTTAAAGGAAAAACTCACACTCATCTCAAAAGTGAGAACAAAAACTCTCATTAAAACGAGAACAATGAACACAAATTATAAAAACATCATATTTATCAAAAAATTGTCAGATCTAGTATATTTTCTAAAGAAATAAGTAAAATAACTATTGGATGAGCTACTGTTGGCTAAAGAAACTAATGACAGCCCAAAATTTGGATTTAGAAGAGAAAGAAGTTGAGAAAAAGGAAAATTCTCTTGACATCAACTTCACAATTTCTCTTTCTTTCGTATATATTTTCGAAAAATTAGTAGTAACCTTCATTTTGGTGTTCTAATTCAATATCAATATTTGTTCCAATAATCTCTAATAATTTTTTTTTCACTCTAATCTTATACAATAAATTTATCTGAGATATTAAATAAACATAAGATATGAAACTTATATGAAAAAATAAGAATTTAGTACTTCTAGATAAGGTGAAAAATTTAGCAAGAATGAATAAATTAAGCAAAATGAATGAAACTAAATGAATTACAAAGAAATGCTATAAACTATTTTAAATTAGACATATTTTTTGGTAATCTCAAAATGACAATTACTAATGCAATTTCAAGTACAATTGAATATGTCGATGAATATTAAAATTAAATCTGTAATTGATAAAATAGAGAACAAATTATAGAAAAATTTAAAATTGATTAGAAAAATTCAATTACTGACAAAAAAAAAATGAAAATAGACGAAGTTATCTAAACGATTTTTTTTTATATGCCTGTAAAAAATTAAAAACATAAAAAAAGACATAGAGAATTTTTACAAAATCAAGTTAATATAAGTAAAATCTTAAATATGCTCTTATTAAATTTAACCGTAAAAAAATGAAGCAAACCCGTCAAAATATACTCTTAAGCTTTTCATGTGGCTAACAAAAAAGAATGATTTTTTGATTTTATATAAAAGAAGATTTGCTTAAAAATAATAAAAACAAATCATCAGAGATAATTAACGGTCAGTGAAAAATTATAATAGAAAAACATATATAACATCTAAATATTTTTGTGTTTACATAAACCTTTTTATATACAGATTGTAATTTTATACCCTAATGTTATTAAAAATGAATATTAATGGAAATAGAATTAAAGTGTTATAATTAAAATAAAAAGAAGTCAATGGCTATAATTATAATTAAACATTAATAGAAATAGAACCAAAATATTATAATTTACAATTAATTGTTTTTAAACAGAATTCTACTCATCAATTTCCTGTTTTCTTAAACAATATGTTTCTAATTCTATTTTTTAAGTCAGTTTCCAATTAAAATTAAAGTCTCATCCGTGTATACAATTATTTGTGTGAGTTTTTTTTAGTAATTAATTTTTTTAAAACAGGTTAACAATTAATTTCAATTTCCTACTTATAGAATGAATAATAACTTCATGTGCATTAATGCATATTTTTGCAATTATTTTGTTCAAATTTGAAATTTTTTCGTAACGTATTTCAAATTTTAATATTTGATAATATTTTAATTATGAATTTAATAATTAATATATTTATAAATTATATTCAATTAAAAATTTCACTAATCCATACTTTTAATATAAATAGAATTGACTAATTAATAAGTAATTAGAATTATCTTTTTGAAATATACATAATACATGCAAATTAGAAACATATTTTAAAATAAATAAAATATTATTTTAATTATAATGATTATTAATTTTAACATCATTAAATATACGTTATGTCAAAATAAATTAATAAATGCTATTTAATATTAATTCGTTAATTATTTTGATGTGTACGATAATTAGCATAATTCAAATGCTAAATTGTAATATAATAATTATCATGCCTATTTTTTTTGCTAGAAATTTAGATATAATTAGTTTAAATTCTGAATTTTTTTTCTATAATATAATATAATATAACATAATTTTAATATTTACAGTTAACCAATTTCATAAAAAATTTTAAAAATGGTAATTAAATATATTTTTTAAAATAATTATATAGAAAATTAGTTGAATACCTATAAATATTTATTTTTGAATAAACTACTTATAAATATTTAAATTAAAATGTCTAACATTTTCTATAATCAATTTCATTAGAAGTTATTATTTGCTAATGAATTGTTTTCTAATTATTCAATTTAAAAAGATAAATATGTTTATTTTGTTGCTTAATAAAAAATGAAAAGTTATCCAAATGTTCAATTACAAAAAAAATCATGAAATTCGAACTGTGGACACTGAATAGATTTAACGCAATAAACATTGGCGAAAAAACAATATCCGCAATTAGAAATGGCGAAAGAAGTTAAGATCCACCATAGAAATAGAGTAATAACTCCATTTCTGCCGTTTGTATTTGCGAAACAGGATTTGAAAATAATTAGCAACCCTAAATGCATATAATTAGAGAGGACGACCAATAAACGGGGGAAACGTGGCAGCATTATTCCATTTGGTACATACGCCGTTGAATCCTGCAAAAGAATGGCAGAAAAAGTGAGATACGTGGCGAACATGCGGGGCTGAAAGGGACACATGTCTGGCCCATCTGTTCCGCAGGCAGAAAATGCGTAACTGAGAGCGCATTGGAGACACGTGTCTCGCAGGCAGAAGACGCGTAAGATAGAACCAGCAGGCTGCGGACACGTGGCTAGTAAGACAGTAGCAGTTTGTCTCGGCGGAAGTTAGTTTCGCAGGGTTGTCTTGGGTATGTATGTTCCGCAAATATGGTCCCTCTTCTGGGACCAGCTCCCTTTCTTCTCCATTTTTTCTCCAGAAAATTTCAAAAGATTGAGAGCAACGTGAAGATTTTCAGAGGAAAGTGCCAGTGAGGAAGCGATTTATTTGACCAGTGTTAGAGTAATATTCAACAACATGGAGAGACATATGTATTATTTATGGATAATTTTTTTAATTAATTTGTAAATTTATAATTTAAATTAATAATAATTTGTTACGAGTTTAGAGATTTAGCATTTTTGTTTGAAGGATTTTATATTTTATGTATGTTATTAGTGGTACAGAATTTTTTTTTTAAAGTTAAAAAATTTAACTTGAAATTAATAAAAATTTAAGTTAAAAAATTAATATAAATTACATGAAATTAAGCTTTAAAAATCAACTGTACATTATATGAAATTATTATTATTATTATTATTATTATTATTATTATTATTATTATTATTATTATTATTATTATTATTATTATTATTATTATTATTATTATTATTATTATTATTATTATTATTATTATTATTATTTAAGTTAATGTTAATATTATTAAAATTATTATCTTTGTTA
>CANUEY010048527.1:0-11840 GCA_948099555.1 Croton setiger | reverse complement strand
CACATTTTGCATAATTAGATGTTTGTGAAATGAAAGTGATTATATGGTAAAGTTGTTATACAGAGATATGGATTATATAACCGTTGTGGTTATATATTAGTGATGATTATATCACACAGATGGATATATGACAGAGGTGTTGTCACGATAAAACAGGTTTGAGATTTCTAAGTTAATGTTTGGCTATATTTGAAATAATTGCTTTTATATGCTTATTGCTTTATTTGTGGTTTACATTTACTGAGTATGCGACTCATCAAAATCGCAATATGTGTTTCAGGTCTGCAGTCCGAGTGAAGTACTGAGGCTTCACTTGCCTTTTGCACTGGTCGGTCCAGCAGGAATCTAGGCCTCTCTCCTCCCACCGTCCTTAATGATTTCATGGCATCTAGCATGTTTTTGTCTTGATATGTAAACATAACATTATGAGGTCTTTGCTTGTTTTGTAGACACTATGTTATGTAGTTAACGGCATGTAATTAAGAAGTGATATGCATGTAACTTATGGGTTATTATTGGGATGTTTTTATGTTAGTGTATGCAAACTATCCTACATGCCTATAATGATTATAGATTGTGAATGGCCAAATGGACCCTTATAGGATTAAAAGAAGTGATGTATGTATTATAAACATGATATATATATGTGATTTGGTGTTTGTATGTATATGTATATTTATATGTATATGTATGAGAAACAAAATTTGTAGTAATGTCACCCGACGTATGATATGGAAAAAAAAATGGCCTGTTTTATCACATAAGGTTATAGAATGAGGTGTTACATAGTCAACCAAATTTAAACCTCCAAAAAAGAGCCAAACAATTTAATAAAAATATTTTCAAATCTAATGTGCAAGTGAGTTGGTTAGGAGTGTTCCTAATTTATGCAAGGTTGAGAGTTTGAACTTCCTTATATAACTTCTCGAAAGGGACTTACTGACCTCGTAGTTATTCCAAAAATAAAATTATTCTTTAGAATAATTTCAAATTTATTATTTAATTATAAGCGTTTAAATTTTGATCCAACAAAATATGTCCAACAAAGATTCATATGCAAGATTAGGACCGGTTAAGGACCACTACTGATATGTATTCTATTCCTAGCAGAGCTTTTTTTAAAACCTGCAAACCGAAATATCTTCTAAAAAAGAGTTTTTTTAGTCCAAAAAGAACATGTTTCCATAAGTTCATGACAGAACTAAGTCAAGTGACCCATTAGACGTTTCAGTCCCAGATTCCAGTCTGAGTTGTAGTAGTCGATGTTGGATGTGTTCGAGAATAGTGGTTAACGTATTGATTAGAGGTTTGACTAGTCAAAACGCTAAACAATCTTTTTTGTAGTGTTCGGTGACATAGTCTTTTAGGTACATTTTAGAAGTTAGGATAGCGTTTTAAAGAAAGCTAACCTCATTAACATTTAGCTATTAGTGATTAATGATTTATAAACTGCTGCCTATACAGCTAACAATTGCTAAATCAGCTAAACGTTAACAAAACAACTCATTTTGCAGAACAAGCCCATTGAAAATTTCCAAGACCTATTGGAGGCAAGGAAGCACTAAAATATTAGTTATAAACTAACACAAAACGTTTCCGCATTTACACTCAATTGTAGGTACATGTCCTAAACATTGGGAAGCATGCCACTTGAACGATGCCACCAACTTTAAACATCAATTTGTGGATTATAATGTTTATCTGGGTAGAAAGAATTAAGATAGGTCCAATTCTAAATGTAATTGTATTTCAAAAAATGAATAATTATTTACAAGTCCTTAAGTTTTTGCATAATATACTTTTGGGTCCTTAGATTCTTATGGTTTTAAAAATTGTACTATTAGGTTCTTCCGTCCAGAATGGGCATTAAGTGACTGTTAAATTAAAAGCTTAAACTTTACTTGTAGCCATCTCCTTCTTTCTTCTTTGTTCGTCTTTTTTTTTTTTTTTTCACAATCCATTTTTTCTCTTCTTTGTCTTCTTCTTTCTTTTTTTTTATTTTTTTTTTCACAACCCATTTTTTCTCTTCTTTCTTCTTTGTTCTTCTTAAAATCTTCTTGAAAAATGTTATTCGTGATGTTGTGACCTACACTGAGCACGCCAGGAGAAAGACTGTTATAGCTATGGATGTGGTATACGAACTCAAGAGGCAACAAAGGACCTTGTATGGATTTGGGGATTAGGGTTTTTTGTTTTTTTTTTTTTTTGCGATTATTTAGTGGAAGTTATTGAGATATGTGGGTTTTAAATTGTAGATCTTGGCTTCAAATCAATTCTTGTTGGCTTGAGAAAGCAAATCGAAGAGAGGAGAAGAGAAAGATGAAAGTGAAGGAGTAGATCTGTTTTTTTCCATTAATGCTTCTAATATTCAATTTTTTCCTTTCAATTTGTATTTGTTGAATTATTGATTCTGAACTTGAATTTTCCATTTGATTTTGGATTTGAGTGTTTAATTTATTCTTTTTTTTTTCTTTTCTAGGATTTGTTTGAAGTTGTGCTTTTGAAAATTTTTTTTTTTTTCAATTGCTTTAGATAATTAGATATTCAATTTGTGTTTTTCATTTTATTTGCTATGAATCAAATAAATCATTTGGGTTTGCTTTTGATCGAACAAAACCTTCTATTTTCTTTTTGATTTGGTTTTCATCAAACTTGTCTTAATTTTCATGATATTTACAAACTGAACAAATCTCCAAAATATTTTCGTTTTTTGGATCAAAATAATGCTTGGAATGTTTGAATAAAAATAAATGCTGATGAAGATGAGAACAATTATGATTAAAATATTTTTCTGACTTTATTTTATTCTCAATATGTTTTTTATACACAAAATTTTAGATCTAAAACTCTTTTCTTTGCTTGTTATTTTTTAGAATGCAAAATCAAAAAATTATAAGAAAGAATGAGATTCGAGTGTTAAATATGAAATCCAAAATTTTTCCCTTTTCAATTCAGTGAAAGAATTCATCTTCTATGATGAAACCCAAAATTTTCCAAAGGAACCGAATCCATAAAATATTAAAACCAAGACACATATAATTTTCTAAGAATGCAAAATGAATAAGTAAATTTACAAATTGTTTTTCATTGATGTTTTACTAATGCAAAATGATGAAGATGAAAATGAGAGAGATGAAAATGGGAGAATGATGGAGAGATGAAATAGAAAAAATAAATGAAAAATGAAAGAGGAAAAATTAATACTATAATTATAACTACCATTGATTTCAAGTAATTTTGTCATTTTTAAAAAATTTAATACAAATCGTTTTGACTTTTTCAATTAGCATTTTTAAACGAAATGATTATATTAATACAATTTCCAAAATAAAAAAATTTTCAAAATAAAAAAACTTCAAATTATATTACGTAAAATTTTAAAATCCTATAGATAATTATTCCTTTCAAAAAATTCTAATAGAAGGTAGTTTGAATTGAGAATTTAAATTTTAATAAAATAAATAATTTAGAAAGAATTTTCAATTTCAAATCTAAATTTCTATATTAAATTAATTATCCCCGAAAAAGTTAAGGTGGATTGTTAAATCCTAACTGTCCAGTTATTGATTAGGTGTAAATTGAAAAAGTCCCGAGTTTCTGAAATGCGGAATAATTGAAAAACTTGATTTGCTCTTATTTAGTGTAAAACTTAATTTGCATTGGAAGTTTTCTTATAATTCAATCATATATACAACATCAGAGGAAAATAATCACATGGTAAGGGCAACAGCAATCCAAATCAGAAAGTCCACAACAATCTCTTCAGCAATGTCATCTGACATTTTACTTTGATATTAACAAGAAGCTATTTTAAACATATAAAAAGATTAAAAAAAAAAGTAGAATGGTAAAAATAATATTACTGAAACAAGACTCGGAAGTGCCGGTTCATGTAAGCAAACAAAAGAACATGTTAATTGCTACAGTAACTGTTATGAAAAAGCATGTTTATAATACCAAACTACATGGTACGAACTAGGAACAGCTCTTCCTATACAGCAGGTCTGCATGGAAGCTATATGATACTATTGAAACACTTGTGTTCATACAAGCTATAAAGAGCAGCTTGATCAATAAATTTAGATTAGATCTGCTGCAACTTGATGCTCCTAATAATTATAGATTGTAAATCCATGCTTTGTTAGAAAATAAATTTACCTGGATAGCCTGTTTCTCTGGGGGAGTATCAGTTTCAGTTGTTAAATGCAGGAATGGAGGGAGTAATAGGATTCTAACTACTCACTTTCATCATCACTTTCTTGAAAGTTCAAGTGATTCATATTCCTTTCAAGTGGCGGAAGCCCATCATCTGAATCACTAGAACATCCCTCATCTTTGCTTACTTCACCTCCTGCGTGAAGACAAACCACACATTCTCTGGTCAAGAACTTGGAGATTTTATTTTGTGATCTTTCACCCAATGGAGTTTTTGTTCAATTTAGATTCACTAGCACACTTATAATAGGCACCAAGTAAATATGGAGGAGCAACGCATATTGGAATGAAATTCTAATAAAAGAACCACCAGACAAAGCTAATCAATCGTAAAAAGATACGGTCTACTTGCAAGATTTTTATTCATTACACTTGAGATCTTCATGAATGCAAAAAAGTAAATTAAGTTATGGGTAGCATTCTTTATTCTTTATTAAATATCCAAAACTATAAATATTATCCTCTAAGCAGTCTTTATAGGTATGGACAACATAGGGCATGACAGTAGAAAACAAGTATTAAAGAAAATATATTATCTTCTGTGTGAAAATTACAATTAAGACAGCTGACTGTCTCGACAATTCAAGAACACAAATCCAGTGCCTTTATGCAAGATTAGAAGTTCAAGAAGCAAATACTACAATGCAGATACTGATAACAGTACAATTTTGTTCCGTTTATATTCAAAATTAATATTTTTCAATTCCTATGTGGCCTAAAAATATAAGACAGATGTCTGATCAATGGTCAAAGAGAAATACATACCTTCAGCTTCTGGAACAGCTTTTGGGACCTGACTTTGCGCAGAAAGCCAGTCATTTTGGACAGAAATAATGGCAGCACTATTTTCACATTCAGAATAAGCCTTCAGAAGTTCTCTGCATCAATTGATAGCCATAAGAAATGTCAAACTTTTTTATATGAGAGCATTCCAACAAACTTATAACATAACAAAACATGACAGTCAAATGTATCATTCCTATCAAGAAAACTAACTAGTGAACCCACACCCAATCAAACTCAACATGGTCATAGCCCAAGACACCATAAAAAAAGAAATAAGAAAATTACATGCAAATGTTTTCCCCCCTACAAGTTCATTTATGCCTTGCAACTGCTAAAATTTGGCCTCAACAATGATGTCTAGCCAATTGTATCATTCAGCCAAACATAAACAGCTCCTGGGCTTCCCCTCATAGCCACCTTATTACTAATTAAAATCACAGTAATAGGGACTTCACAACAATGGGAGGCAACAAAAAGTTCGCAGTGAAAATGGACACATCGAGAGACCAGATATTAGAGAATCTTAGCAAGAATGACATACTTATGCAGATCAACATTAAGAAAAAAAGGGAAAATAAAAACAGTATTTAGGGCAGAAGCTATTAATTTTTGTCTCTAATGATTGAAGATAGAATTAACAACTTTAGGCTGATTTAGGTTTCAACAATGTTTCACAAAATATTTACATAAACCTTCACTTGTCATAGAAGAAATAAAACAAGGCACCTGTTGAGGCTAAGGAAAGCATGACCCCATTTGAATTTGCCAAGCAACAATTCTGCACTATCCTCTTCCCCGCTGTTAAAAAAAAAAAAGTGAATAGTAGTGAGAAATATATACAATTTTGTTTTCAAAATGAATATGAAACTTCCAATATCAGAGACTTTTATTTGAAGCGTCTAGGTGCCATAACCAGGTGTAAGTATAAATAGCATGTTATTGCATAACAAGTAATTGAAGTGAATATCAGTATTTAATGTTAAATAGCATTACAAGGCATTAAATTTAAATTAGAGAATTAGTTTCATTCCGTAATGATTTTACCAATATACAACAACTATGCCTTAATCCTAGAGCTAGTTTGGGGAAAGCTAATCATCTCATCCCTTTCCCTTGGTTTTGCTTAGTTCTTCAGAAAGCCCTAAGTGACGCAGGGGAAGGATCTAGGGTTACGAAAATCTCAACAAATAAGGGCAAGATTAGAAAGATTGTAGTGGAACAAACATGGGTATCTTAAAGATAACCTCAGAATTCAGAAATCTGAATATTTCTAGTTAAATAACAATAAAACTGTTTACATTAGTCTACTGCTCTCCTATTTATATTAGCTAGGCTAAGCCCTATTCCTTACTTAACAAGAAAATTTACTAAATAGTAACCCTAAATACATAAGGAAACTAATAACTAGTCCTAAATAGAGAAGAAAATAGAAAATAAAAGAAAATTTCCTAAACAATTAAAAGAACCCTAACGTAATAAAACTCTTCTGTAGCAGCAGCTACTATTCTCCTGCATCACTAAGCCTATCTGGATTTTTCTTAATCAATTCTTCCACACCATCTTGGGATTCCTCTCCATTTCCCAGTCTCATCTAGTCTAAGATGCTCCATTTTTCTTATGGGAGCTAAATATGCATTGCTAAACCACCTTAACCTTCGCTCAATATTCTATTATAAACTTGGGACTACTGATTCAGTAGTATGGAAATTTGACCAATCATATATCTGATATCCTCAAAATACAAAAGTGCAAAGCAATTTCTTTTATATTGAAAAGAGCTTTGTGAAGCTTCTGACATGCCTGATTTTAATGGCTATAGCCATTGAAACAGTAACAGAATGAATCTTGGAGGTCTTTAGGTAGAGTCAAGCAACAAGATCTCCTTTACTAAGATGTAACAAAAAGCAAAATTTAGCATTTGAATTTTGGGCAGCAACAGCGACGGTTACAGATGAGTATCTCGAGTTGTTTGCAAATTTCTCTCACCTAAATATTAATCCTCATCTTTAAACAAATGTACAACAGATTTTCAGTCATCTAATCAAGCAACAACAAGACTCTTCATTAAAATCATAAATCAAAAAAAAAAAAAAAGATGCAAGATAAGGACATTTTGTGACCAAGCTATAGACAAAGAAATTGATCTATAAATGACAAATGTTGAACAACAGAAACACTATTCTACAATTAAACCTAGGTTAGTGCTAATTATTACCTAGAAGCACGATATGTATAGAGGTAATAAGAAAAAATATAACATGGTGCATAATGGACATTTCATGTAGAATTAGGTTGGAAGGTTTGGTACCATATTATTAAAGCTGCAGATAATGCTTCCACACAAGACAGTTCACAGGGTCGACCATAATTTACTGGATTTGCTGCTACAAGCCATGGTACTGCAATTCAAATGAAAATGCAAATTTATTAGAAAGCAACTAGGCATGGAAAAAATACTCAATTCCAGAAAATTAAGGAAGTTGCAGCAGCTAAGTACTCTGCAAGATAAAAATAATTGAATTTGAAGTGTAGAAAAGAAAAAAACTACTAATAATTGATGTTGTTGCAGAATAACTTCCTGGTTATTGAAAGAGAAGGTGATTACCACAAATATAAGGTCTGAGATGCATTATAATTCTATTCCTTGTCCTAAAATATTGAACCCCACACAAACATGAGACACAAAGAAAAAGTTGAATTTTAATATTAAATCCTAGCGATTTAATACTAGATATTGAAATTCTTGTACCTTCTAAAAAACTAAAAAAAAAATTATTTCATTTTAAATTTTAATATTTAATAACTTGAACTAATATAATAATCTTAATCTAACTCATTTGTCATTTTCCAAAACTACTTAACTAGTTATCAATTTACAGATTAATGAACATATATCATAGGCACACAATTACCTGGAATCTGGTATGCTTGGGTTGTTTTAACAGTAAGAGGATGGAATGTGATACTAGATTTTCTTTTTTTTTTTTAATTTATAATGGGAGTTTGGTATGCAATAGGTGAATACATATTTGGGGATCATTAAGCGTTTTACTGACCTAGCACAACCAGTGAAGGATTAAGGTATGGTTGTTATATTGTTGATCAAGTATTCTACTGCTTACATATTACACCCATTTCTCTATACTAGTATTTAAATGCATAATTATTTAGTACACAACACAAATTGCAACTCACTCTCAATCCTCTTTTACTCATTTACTGCTAGCCTGCTCTGTTGATGTTTTCCATATAAAGGAAACTTAATAATCTTATTTCTTCCAATACAAACAAGTTCACAAATTTTGGGGAAGTGTGGTGTCATGATCCAAAACGCCAAAGTACCACACATTTTGAGTAATTTTGGGAACTACGCAAACACATATCAAACAGGTATCCCAAGGTACAAAACAACTTCATTTTGTTCAAGCAAATGTCGGGAAACAAAGCACAGCATCATTACTAAACTTTTTTTTTTCTCATCAAAGTCTATAATAGCGAGAACATAAATTTCTTCAAACGAGGTCAAATCCAATTTGAATGCTTGAAAGATTGGGTAATAGGAAACGAAATAACAAAACTGAAAAAAATTCTCAGAAATTGAAGTATAATAAGATTTTTTCATGACTATGCAATGAAATTACTTAAAACACATTCCATGACTCTTGTTGCAACTTAATCAATTAGGTGCCCTAAAGCAAATCAACTGTAACATGTATATGACATTGTGACAAGACATCAGGAAAACTCAAGAGCATACAACTACATATGTTATGGAAGCGAATGATATTCATAGGGACCTGAACAACATGTACAAAATAATATAATTTCAAAAGTTAGAATTTAGGGGATGTTCATACATAACCGAGGGGCAGTACAACGCAATTTCACAAATGGTACATCATTCAAGCGTGCCCATGAGCAATCCACGACAGCTAATCCTTTCCTCTTTATCAGGCTATGATCTTCTTTAGAGACGCATTGATTCCCAACAGGACTGCCAATCAGGAGATACAACACAAAATCAGATGAATAAAGAACCAGAAAAAAGTTATTTTCAAATTGAGAATGAACAAATGGATGAAAAAAGTACAGATTGATGGATTAGAAGGGGAGATATTCAATGGGAGATAAACAGTATCACAAATTTATAAGGTGAGCAACTCTTCTTACCTGAGAACTATGCCCCCAAAACCATTACTGACACGCAACTCCTGCAGATATCGTTCAATAATCAAACCAAGTCTTAGTGGCATGAATAGTAGTTTGCTTCATGATATTGAAAGCATTCAATGCATAAATAAGAAATGCTCAAAAATAAATAAATAAATAAAAGTTGTTATAATTTTTCCTGACTCATGCCTTGGACTATTAACTGGTAGCTTGAGGTTTAAAGTCTAATAATGAAAAACTTACATTGTTGTTATGGTTAGTAATGAACATAAAATATCGATACATATGTTTATCGGTAATGACTTTACATTAGATGGTGAGGATGCAGAAGAAACTTTACCTTAAGAGTATAGGGTTCCATAAATATGCTACAAAAAGATATTTCTTAGCCCACTAATCCCTGAAGGGAATGCCTAATTGAATTACTTATATTAACTAATGCGTAAGTTAATGCAACATCAAAGGGATCTATGAAGCATAGACATCCAGCATAGTTGGTTTATTCAAATATGGTCAGCATAAGACAAACTTTGTTCACAAATAATGAGTAAAATTAATTGGTTACAACATGAAAATGGGAGAAGGTGGTGCAGATACTTTAAGTAAACTAAATCTTGCAAGCTTGCGCCCTGTACACCTTTTTGCATCACACTGTCCAAAGTCCTGAACAACAAAGTATACCATAAAGTCAGTCATAAGAATATACTGAATGTTACAAATTAAAATCAATAGGAGGAACTTAAAATCATCACTGCTCATGTTTGAATGATGATTCTCTATGATTTCATAATGTATGGTTTTTCATGGTAACATAGTCCATGTGTGACTGTGATTGTACAAAAAAAGAGTGCATTCTTTATTATGATTATATAAGCTTATAACTTGTTTGGTCTAGTTCTACAATAAAAGAAAAAACCACCAATTCGGTTGTTATAAAATTTGATGGTTTTCATGGTTAAAGCACCATGAAATGAAATCACCAAATACAATACAATCTTTCCAAATATGTTTATCAATGAAACATTACAATACATCCATGGAAAAACATCAAAAAAAAATAGGTACTCAAATTCAAGTTACAGTTCCCAGATTCTTATTTCTGACTATATATGGCAATCAAAATGTTAGAAAAATTATATCAATTACAAAGGATATTCAGGACGACAGGAGAGAGGGAGACAGAGTAGGGGATGCATACCCACATTGCAAGCTGAATTTTGGGCACATTTATGTCCTCTTCCCGAACTGAAAAACAGTAAGAAACTAATGAAACTAAGGAAAAAGAGAAGGTGCACATCACCATTACGAGCGTTTGTCAAAAACCTGGCATGCAATTAAAAAGAAAAGGAATAGTCTTATGTCAAGAGAAAAAAAAAAATACCAGAATCAGACGGGAGAGAATCATCTTCCCTGCAAAATTAGATAAAACAAACAATCAATCAAGGAATTACCAAGAATTAAACGGATTTGATATTTAAAATGGAATTACCGATCGAGTTGATTGGTCCTACTGGATTGGCCACGTTGGGAATTGTGAGTTTTGGATCGCTTGGGTTTGTTATGACCCATTTTGGTGGCAAAAATATGAGTAACTGAAAGGAAAATAAGAGTCCACAGAATGTTGAAGAAAGATTTGCGATAAACCCTCTGTCTCTGGTGCAAGCAATAGCATCTAAACCCTATCGTTAAGCTTATGATTGCTAAGTTGAAGTCTAGTGACTGCAACGTTGTTTGTTTAAGCGGCTACCCATCGGTCGGAGCTGCAAATGAAAGCGGCGAAGGATATGGAGGGGGAAGGCCGGTAAGTGGAGGCAGAGGGGGAGTGGAGAGCGGCTGCGTGTGGGTTAGGCCTGAGTAATTTTCAGAAAAAGAATATGAAATAAAGAGGACAGGAACTAGGCTTCGCTCTAGGTTCGGTCAGCGGGAGGAGAGGGGGTTTGGCAGACCAACAGGAGGAGAGGGGAATTACTGGCCGATGAGTTTATTTTGAAGAAGATGATGAAGGACCGGAGTAGACATGGCAATGGGCCGGGTTAGTCCGTTCAAACTGCCAAAAGTCTGGACCGGTCTGCCATTGAACTAGAACCGGTCGAACCGTGATTGTAACTGGTCGGTCGACGGGTCGGTTCAGGTTTAATATTTTTCGAACCGTAATCGTAATGAATCATGAACCGTTGTCGAATCATTCGAACCGTTTAATTGAATCACCAATTAACCGTTAAATTTTTTTTTTTAAAAAAAAAAAGAGCCTCGCCGGTTAACCGACGGTTCATCGGCCTGACGGTTCGACGGGCAGGTTCCAATTCATCTCCCTTCGAACCCGTGGTCCGGTCTGTGGCCACCTCTAGGACTGGAGGAGCGGGGCAATTTTTGGCTGATGTGTTTGTTTGAAGAACGATAAAATTTTCTGACGTGTATGTATATATATATATATATATAGAGAGAGAGAGAGAGAGGAGCGGGGCAATTTTTGGCTGATGTGTTTGTTTGAAGAACGATAAAATTTTCTGACGTGTGTATATATATATATATATATATAGAGAGAGAGAGAGAGAGAGAGAGAGAGAGAGAGAGAGAGAGAGAGAGAGAGAGAGAGAGAGAGAGAGAGAGAGAGAGAGAGAGAGAGAGAGAGAGAGAGAGAGAGAGAGAGAGAGAGAGAGAAAAAAAAA
>CANUEY010048513.1:0-48415 GCA_948099555.1 Croton setiger | reverse complement strand
ATATATTCTTTTACATTAACATTTCATCCAGGAAGCAAACTAATATTATCACAATATCTTTATAATCAACCAAAAACTTAAGCTACTCAACAACAAATTGATGGCTATGGTATTGATAATTTCCCAAACGAATCAAATAATTCAGAAGTGATGATGATGGTTGACAATAGCTAGTAGACCAACATCTGCTTTCGTGAGATTTTCTATGTTCAGATTGAATTGATTAGGGTGGCATTGGAGGCCTTGAATCTTCAGGTGGTCTATCATCAATACCACCAAGTTCTTGTATTTCCAATATTTCGACTCTGCGTTTCATCTTCTTTCTCAACTTGATCGCAACATCTGCTGGTGTAAATCTTCCACACACAACTATTCTACATTCTTGTTTAGCAATCATGTGTGTCTCTATCTCTATTAACATCATATGAGAGAAGACTTGCATGTAAGCAATGCTTAAATTAAATAGGTCACAAAAGAATGATATTTACTGCTAATTGTTACCTTTCATGCTGAGTATAATTCTTCTAGCTTTTCTACAGCAAGAGTTGCAGTCGAGATTAATTCTTATTACCATGCAACAAGTCTGCAAAACAACATTCAAAAAACAAAACCGTTTTATTTTTAACATTTTAGAAAAATAAAAACAGAAACTGCTTAAATGTTGTTCGTTCTTGCCTTGGCAGGCATATAGCCCATAACAGACATTTTCAAGAATGAATTGAAGGTAATGAAAAGAGAATGTTGGATTTCTGGGGAATTTGAAGAATCAGAAACTTGTTTGCTAGAAAGTCTGAACTTTTCATTTTGGAATCTGATTCTTCTTATAAGACTTTAAAAAGAGGTTCTAGTTTGACTTGGTATCCTAAACTTCAAAGATTAATTCTACTTCTTTGTCCCAGCCTTTATTTCATACTATGAAACATCTCTTTCTTGTTTCCAAAGTTTTTTGTTATACAAGATTTAAAGCCATGTCACATTGCCTTAACCCAAAGAAAGGTTTTACTGTTACAAAGGACATAAAAGGAAGGTGAAATTGATGTAACCAGTAAACTACTCTGGGAAAGAGGATTTTTACCATAAAAATTACAACTTTTATTATACAAAATTCCTCATTTGCTCTCTCGCATCTATTTTATTTTCTTAATCTTACATTATAATTATGTACAGAGCTGATTCAACATGATATACATTCCGCACCTATGTTCCCGATACGCTTTTCTTGAAAATATGCTTGATCATGGCAATCTTGCTAAAAGGGTTCTTGTTTATGACAGCAATTTGCTTTGAATAAGCTTTCGCTGCGGGATATCTGCAAGTAAGAGTTACTGTCTTGTCCAACACATTAACCAACACGGATTCCGTCTCTGCAAAACGAACACGAAACCTTAACCTTAATAAATTGAAAACCAATAATTTTATTGAGCGAAGACATGTCACATGATTTAAGCTAAAGGACAACATTGTGCCTGCAAAAACTCATAAACCTCCAAAAAACAGAACCCCACAAGAAAAATGAAACTAACGGCTATCAATCAATAATATATCCATTATTACAGTGTTAAATTTTGTTGAGCAACTGAATTGACAGTTTCATCAATATTGCAACACTCTTTGGATTTGGCACTTCAACAAGAATTTAACTTTTTTTTTCTTCAATTATTATATTTGATTTATGGATTACAGAAAGGTCATTTAATTAGTAATTTAATTAAGACTCTAGCTAAGACAAAAATTAAAGAAATAAACCCTTAAAGGCACGGAACAAGGACTGCCACCAACTTTAGAAAATCTAGAAAAAGCTACCTTTTTTTCCCATTTGTTCAACCATCATTTTAGTAAAATTCTTGCCAAATAAATCTCCACAATAATTTTTATACCAATGAAGACTATAGCTTACTTTTACTTTTTTCTTTTTTGTACATCAAAAGATTTTTAAGGAGAGCTCAGAATTTAAACTTAACCCTCAACTACTGAGCTACAATACATGGACGCTAAAATTGCCTCAATGAATTAGGGGATTGAATATTGTACCGTTCATTCTTGACATCATTTCAGCTACTCTCTTCTGACATTCTGCGCATTGGATATCTGCTGATAGAACTACTTCCTGGACCTGCTCAAAACAACCCCATCATAATGCTTAAAGCTTGAACAAATTGCGTCTCAAAACTCACAAAAAGAGGAAGGACAGAGAGAGAGTACAAACAAGAGGAACTGATAAGGATTCAACAGAAGCAAGACTAGTTCCAGGAAGAAGGATGGTTTTTGGCTTCTTGAATTCAATTCTTGATGATGTTACCTTCTTAGAGCGATTAGCAAGAGCCATATCTTCTTGTGGGGTAACTTGCAAAAGTAAAATATTATATATAAAAGAAACAAGTAAGGTAATAAGTTAAATCTTCAGCTTCCAAAGCTAAAGAGACAGACTGAGACACAGAAAAGGATCTAAGAACTAACTACTGTTGCTAAGAACTATGGTGATAGAGCAACCCCATCTTTTTTGTTGGAGAAAATAGCAATTACAAAAGAAATAAAGATAAAACATTTTAAGACACCCATTAAGAGCTTAGCTTAGTATAAAGTGAAATACGAAAAGGTCTTTATGCACATTGTTGACAAAGATGCCTCCTCCATTGGGGCAGGCCCACTTCTGAAATGAGGAAATTTCTCTTTTAGCTTGCTTACAAGACCAAACACTTATTTTAGTGCAACAATCATGTTTGTCAACTTAATTAATTAATGAAGTCATGTGACAGAGAGCGGCCGCTTGAGCCTAACAACAGAAGTCTCAAGCTCAGCTCAAAAGACCAAGCTGTGTTAAATATTAACACAAATGTTTCAACCAATTGATTTTGATTGTTCGGCTGCAAGCTAGGGAATTTGCCTAAACTGAACATGTCAATTTTATAGATTTTGGTAACAAATCCATTGACTAACTAACTGGAAATAACTAGTTATTGACAGTGTTTTAACAGCTCACTTCCCTTGTACTGGACAGGATACATATAAGTAACAATGACACTGAACCCAATTGAACCACTAACATAACTAAAACAAAATTCATGAATGTTTTACATTTTACAGTGAAAATTAAAATACTTGCTTAGGTTAAAACCAGGACAGGAGGTAAGCTAAGAATCACACGACAGAGATTATGTTGTTAATTAAGGGGACCCACACTGTACTTTGGATCCTGTTTTCTCAAGTGGGAACCAACAAACAATGGTGTAGACAGATTCTCTCTCCGTTTCTTTAAGGAATCTAATGAAATCAAATAAACAAAGCTTACGGCTTATCCACTTAAGCTGAATTAAGTTTACTCCAAAACCCAAAAATGAAAATAAAAACCATGACAGCTTGAAAAGGAGAACGAAATATGCTTTATTTTTAATTCTCGAGATTGATGTACAAATTACACAAGATTAAATCCCCAAAGTGACAAATTTGTCGAAACATCCAAAAATGCTGCCTCACTCTTGGAGCGCCGAGGCATTGAGACGCCTTGATGTTAAAATAGAACATCATGATTAATGAAATCAGAGAGCAACCTAAACCAAATTATCAGAAAGAAAGGAGACAATCAGACCACACGACAGAAAGATACACTCTCCCGAAGGCTCCAAATTAGAAGTAAAAAACACCACTTCCAAAATCAAATTACCCCTGAATTTTACAGAAAACTGAAATCTAATAGATACAAAGCAAAACCAAACATACACCAAATGCAGCAAAGTTGAAGACATAAAACAACAACAGTAAAAACCCATAAGCAAGATGGTTAGTCCCGAAAAGAACTCGTGAAAAATAAATTGAACAAAAATTTTCTACAAAAAAAAAAAAAAAATCCTTAGATCCAAAGTCCCCTATTGTTTTATCCCAATAGAATTAGACAGATTTATAAAATTTACTTCAGATTTTTTTCAGTACAATTTTCATTACAGTTTTCAGAACAGGTCGGAATTCCCACCATGTCCTGCACACCCCAGCAAATTACACGAGATAAAATCCACAAAGCAACCAATTTGTCAAAACATCCAAAAATGCTGCCTGATTCTTGGAGCGCCATAGCCCTTACAGGCTGTTGTTAAATTTATTCTTGGAGCACCATAGCCCTTACAGGATGTTGTTAAATTTAAATAAATATTAGACATTGAGGCGCTTTGATGTCAACAGGACATCATGTCTAATGATATCAGTGAGCAACCTAAACCTAGTGCATGGAGCACATGCACTCTAAGACATATATACCTCAAAAAACAAAACCAAGACTAACATCTATTCTAAGAGACGGATATCAAGAGCATATCTGTCAAGGGGGGAAAAACAGATTCTATCACCTAGACATAACTAAACTTGTTAGAGGCGCTGAACCGAAAAGAGACTCCCCCATGTATTTGCAATTCTCATGATCAAGTTTAAGAGTCATTGGAAGCACAAATCTTTCACAACCATTTGTTAAAGTCGCTAATTTTGTTGAGGTTTTAGTGCAATCGCTATTTTCATGCATCCTCTGGCTTGGGCTCCCATTTCCACGTCTCCTCTTCTTCGATTGGTTCCACCTTAACTGGGCTAGAAAATCATCCTTTGAAAGATCCTTAACACCTTCAGGATTTCTTCTCCCATCACTTCCAGAATCCGATGAATATTCACTGGATACAGGTTTACTTTTTTCTGTTTGCATGACATCACAAATGGCAGGTTTAGCCAATTTGTTTTCATCAGACTTGGCAACTAGCTTTAATGATGAAATAGAATTCATAATATCTGGCTTTTCCTTGATACGCATCCACCTATTTCCCAACCATTCTTGGGAAGGTCTCAGGCTAGCACATCCAAAAGTTGACTGATGCTTTTCCCCTGAATTTATATTAAAAAAAAGAAAAGAAAAAGATGGTTAATAAAAATTGAAAGTGAAACAAAACTATGAAGCTGATATACACTTATTTCAAATTGAAGGTTTCTACATACCTGGAAAATAAACATGGAATTCACCTTCAGAAGTTTTGTCAACAACAATGCCTTCCTGCCAAACGTCACGCCACCAAACATCAACAGCAGTCCCAACATCAAACAGTTGACCCTCGCTGAACTTTGGGGCAGGACGTACAACAGTTCTTCCATTAATACGGATACCCAATTTGTCAGAAGCAGCAACTCTAGTTGCTAAAATCCACTCCTACAACAAATAAATAAACATTAGTAAAAACTATTAACCTCAGATATTTTAAGCCCACGAGTCTTCACTAAAACAAAGAACAAGACCAAACAAGAAGAGATCAAAAAATACGCACCTCTAAACTGTTAGCTTCATTATCCGCATCTTTAACATCGTGATATCTCACCTTCACCTTATCTTTGTGTTTCTTAATTATCAATGCCCTAAACCAACACCCTCTAATCCCACTATCCTGAGAAAGAATTTCAACATCAGAACCAACAATTAAACACTGAGAACTTTGCTTAGCCTCTGTTTTAGACAAGAGAGCAGCAGATTCGCCTAGTGTTAGATTGCCGGACACTGTTCTGTTAGATAAGTTATGCATATCCACCTTTAAAGAGGGCAATGAATCTTTTCTGCCAGAGCAATGATCACTGTCCTTTAATCGGCGAAGCCTTTTCCTAGGTCTGATCCCAGAATCACTATTGGTATTTGTTTCCACTTTTGTGCTATCATCAGAACAATGCAAACTTGTCTGTTCCCTCAAGGGAGAAACCATATTCATATACCTGAGTATTTCTTGTTTCCAATAACCTTTAAGGAAAGTAATGTCGAAGGGCTTGACATCTTCATTCTCAAACTGCTTGTCACAAACGAATGGATCCAATGTGGTGCTTGTCGCCGCACTATGGAACTTCTGAAAATGCTGGGGACTGAGGACACTGGCCTTCCCATCTATGCATTCAATGCTGAGATCTTGAAGACAAAGAGAAAAGAAAATCTCTCTGTCATTACGATTGTGGGGCAAATTAATACCAACCTCATCAATTTTGTGAAACCACCGTACCACAACCATTTTGTTTCCTCTGGGATCCTCGTACATATCTTCCAAGTAAGCAACGAGCCTTTTATCCTCTTCGGCCAAGACAAATACAAAATCATGAACCTATATTGATTTGGACAAGAGTAAAAACAAAGCAAGAAGTAAGCAAAAAATACGAACTAAGTCATTGGCTACATAAGATATAGTATGCCAGACAAAGCACTCACAGAAATTTTAACACCATTGCGGCGAAAAGACTGATAATGCTTTCTTCTTTTTCTACATGTCCATGGAGAACCTAACCATAAAAATACCTTAGTATGCTGACCCCACCTGTGGAGTTCGGTATCCTGGAAACAAAACATTAGAGCTTCAGAAACAGATATAAAGATACAGAAGACATCATGAAGGGCAAAACATATGAAAATATGCCAAAAAAAAAAAGTTAACCTGCATCATTCATACCAAGTTTTTAATATCCAACACAGAAGCATCACTGCTATCCAAAGAACCTGATAGGCGGGATGATTCAAGTGGATGTGAATCTGCAAATGGAACACAACCAGACTGAATAAGTTATCCCAAAAAATTGAACCAAATATATAACTAATGAAAAAATCAACTGAGAGCAAGAGAGTAACACATCCAGTTATAGAAGCAACCATTTCTAAATGATATAACAATAACACGCCAAAGATGATAATTTAAAAAAAAAAAAAAAAGTCAACAAATTATAATCAAATGTATCTTACATAAATTAATATGATAAAGAACAGCTCAAAGGTAACCAGAAATACAAACACTTATGTAAAACATAATATATTTTGGCCATGAAAGATCTTAACCTAGAAATTGAGGCCAGAAGAATCTGATGCTGTCAACCAGCTCTTTAAAATTGAACAAGTAATCCTGCAGCCCATATCATAGTCAGTTTGCAGCAACATGACACCAAAAGCTAGAAGTTCGTTATGGCAGGGGCAAGGTTCATAGTAATGGACGTAAACAAAAAAGAGGGAGAGAAGGGTGTGGAATGGAAAAAATAAATAAACAGATATAGAGAAGGGATGAAAATTAGAAATCATAAGGTCTTGGGAAAAGGATTCCATTTACGGGGTGAAAAGTTATCATCTTTTCCATATATTAAAATTCATTAAAACTAATTGACTGAAGAAATCAATTAACCTGGATATTTCCTTCCTAGCATTAAAACGAATTTTACAGAAAATAATTGAAACGGCTTCGAATTTTTCCCCCTCAAAAAGTCAAAAAATGATTAAAATATATGAAAAACAGCTAAAATCTGCTATCAGATTAAAAGGAAAAGTTTTAGCAAGAACACTTCAACACGAATAGAGGGTAATCATAAAACCGAGAAAATAAAGGAAAACAATGAGTGTTTTAGAACAGGTTATTGCCCCGCAAAGTAGCAAATATACATATGCGACGCGACGAATTAAGAAACCGTAGAATAGGCCGATTCATTATCGCGGAAAAATAATTAAACGACGGAAGTTTTCAGAGTACAAAAATCGAAAAGAAATGAAACAGAACCCAACAAATTCAACGCGCATCCAGTCCCAAACATAGGTAGCTTGGATCTGGCTAAAAACTCTGCACAGAACCAATAAAAAAAAACCAAAACACCTAAGTTTCAAAAAAATCTGAAAATTGATCAAGAGGTGAAGTTTGTTAATTTAACCCCCTGAATTGTACCTGAAACGATTGAGTTGAGCCAATCAATAACCTCTCTTTTTGACTTGAGCTTCAAAGCCGTCCCCATAGAAAATAAAATCGACCTATTCCTAAGAGCGCAGTGATAAGAAATATGCCCCGAGCTCCTCTCTTTCCCTGTCACAGCCAGATCTGAATCTCCATCCATTCTCTTCAAGTAATAGTGAATCTCTCTTCTCCCTTTCTCGCTCGAGACATTCACCTCCTCCCAGCTAACGTATCCAAACAACTCCATATCCGGCGGCGACCCCAATCTCACCAACAATTCAATAAAAATATGAACCTTATTGGATTCAGGATTGGGAAATTAAATCTCTTCCTACAGAAGGTAGGCGGGCTGATTGAGAGAATAGGGTTCTGGCGTGTCTACCTCTCCTATCCGTTTTCTCTTGGTATGTGATTTGTTTGTGAGTTTTTTGAATTGGGGGATTTATTTGAAAGATATAAAATTTGATAAGAATTTAGGGTTTCGTTATTGGCAATTTGGTGAAAGATCAACGGCTGGGATTGCATCCACGAAGGTGCCACACAAGAAAGAGGTGGGAAACTGCGAGGGTACCTATGGAGGGAAGCTTAATTTCCCAGACTACCCTTCTGAATATTAATGAATTACTTTTTTGTTTTTCTTTGTGTATTTTGGGATTTTATTTATCGGTCACGTGTGGTTTCTTTGAGCGTTTATGTAAAGGACATGGGAAGGAAATGGTGCCCGCAATTTCCGGTTTTTGAATGCAAGACTCGCTCAGTCTATTTGCCAGCTATAATATTAGGAAGAAAAATAACAAGTTTTTTTTTTTTAAATTTCATTTTAATTTCTTATTTTTTAAGTATAATACTATTTTATCTTTATATTTTTAAAATATATTTTTTTAACTTTATATTTTTTTTTGTTTAACTAATTTGTCCTCTTATTAAATAATTTTCATTTATCTGTTAGTTTCGTGACCAATCACAACATTAATCTCACTTATATTTTAACTAATTCCTAATATTATTTGGGGAAATCAATTTTTATAGCCCTAATTCTCAAAACTCCGGTTATTAGAGATGAGCATTTGGTCAATTAGGATAATTTTTAAAAAAATTTTTGGTCAAATTGTAATTTTAGTTTTTTTTTTGCCGAATTGTATTTTATTCTAAATTAGCCAATTAACTAATTTAATAGCATTATTTTGAATTTATCGAATTGACTGAAATTTGATCAATTCTGTTAAATTTGTTGAAATTAATGATATAAAAATGGTAAATGACAAAAAAAATTATATAAATTTATGAAAATGGAGACTATAATATATGTAACTCAGTTAATTTGACTGAACATATTTTTTAGCCAAATAATTTTGAATTGCCGAATTTATCAAATTTTTTAACCGAAATATTTTTTAAAATTTTCTGACCGTTTTGAATTGACCGATTTAGCTGAATTGGGGCCAAACCAAATGCTCATCTCTACCGGTTCTTCCTTCAAAGATTTATAAAGTATTGAAATGTCCTAATCTTCTTCTTTACCTCTTGCTCATTTTATTAACGTTAATTGTGAAGATAATGTTCATTGCGAGACATTTGAATTAACAAGTTTATTATTTTTTATATTCCTAATTTTTAAAGCTCCAATTCTTCTTTCAAAGAACTCTAGAGTTTTAAAATATCACGATCTTCTTTTTTTTATCCCTTGTTTGTTTTGTTAATGTTGATTATGAATATAAGGTTTCTTGCTGCGCTCAAATGAGCGAGTCTATTAGGAACAGGAACAACTTTCGTGCTATGTATTATCTCATACTCTAATGCAAGTGATGTTAACAATGGAACATTAGGTTATAAGAGGCTGCAAAAAAGAGTTACAAAAATGGATATCAGAAATTCAAGCTTGAATATTTACATTATGGATATCTAAAATTTATTTCTATATAAGTTATTAATTGTCATATCCAATTCCGCCTATGCAAAAAGCTATTTAATCATAACTAATATTTTATGGGACTTCGTAATAGGATGAATGTTATAATTTATTTACCGTTATTTGTATGACCTTATGAAAAATAAAAAGAAATGTCATGTTTTTTTATTATTAAGTAAATATCATATTAATGATATTGGAAAATATGCATATTAATTTATAAATAAAAATATTTATTAAAAAACTATATATATATATATATATATATATTTTGTAAATAATAAATATATATATTTACCGGTATGTGAATACAGGTATTGATGTGATAAAAAATATATATAGTTAATATTTAAATTTATTAATATTTTGTGAAAATAACAATTATGAAAAGTACTAATTTTTATATTGCCAAAAAAACTAAGAAAATAGTTGACTTTTTTACAATTCTAAATTAATTTGATGATTTTTTTCTAAAAAACATAAATTATAATAATTAGTTTTAAAATGATTTTTTTTTATAATATAAGTGGTAAATGAATTGATTATTTTTTCATATTAAACGGAACGAATAATATTATAATTTATATAGTAAAAAAATTTTCTGATATGCACTAAATAAATGTTGATATGTTGATAATGTGTTTGAAAATAATCGAATTTAAGTATTTCATATAAATAAAATGAATTGAATATTAATAAGTGAAATAAAATAGTATTTTAGGTTGTTTTTAGAAAAAATAAAACACTTTCCACTAATGCCATATTTAAATTAGTCAAAGGGTTTTTGAGTTTTTTCATTGAGAAGTTCTGTCTCTCACATCCGATACAAGTAGTCCACAATGGTGGCCCGCCCCCATACTCCTCCAAAACTACCCAGTATTGGACTAAACTTGAGTTGTGGCATTTCCACCATTCCAAAACTTTGTATTTCTTTCACAAAACCACCTTTTTTTTTCTAGAAAATACAAAGCAACCTATTTTGATTTTTACAACCACAATTTCAATCGAAATGGGGAAAAGAATTAGGAGCAATTCAAACGAAAGTTTAAGTGGAACTTTTCTTGGAACGAATGAATGAAGCTATTGTTTTTCCCTGTTGGTATGGTAGGGGAGTGCTATCCAATTCTTTCTATATGTATTTTATTGAATTATTTAAAAAAAAAACCCAAAAATCAATGTAAAATATGTCTTTGTTATCAAATATTTCAATGACAGCATGACATAATATTTATATTTATCCTTAATAATACGAATTTAAATTATGTGATGTGGTAATATTATACTTTTTTAAAATAGTTTTGTAGAGTGATACTCACACTATTCATTTAACCTGTGTCATTCACTGATTTAACAAATCCGAGTACTGTTTTCTAAAAAAAAAAAAAAACAAGTAATTGCAGCTGCTTTGCACGTACTGCGTGTATGCACGTTATCAGTTTAATAATACTAATAATTAATAAAATAATAAGAGATGAAGTGACCTATTCCTAAACACTGGACATGTATAAATTTCATATTCCGTCCCCATAATCTAATCTAATAATAATAATGATAACAATGGCAATAATTCATTGCGAAACGTTGAATATGGTAATGACAATTAAATATTGTATTTCCTTGTAAAATATATTAGCATAAAAGTTTATTATTATATTTGTTCTAAAATTAGTGTTATTTTCTTTTTTTTTTCATACAAAGTTTCATATTTTTAATAATTATTTTATTTATTTTGAAATATAATAATGATAATCTTACATTTTTTAAGGCTATTATTTTATAGAATTTATTATTAAATAAATTTTTAATTTTTTAAAAACGTAGACTCTTCAAAAAATATTTTTAAAAAGATAGACACTAATTTTAAAAGGAGAGATGTAAAATAAAGTAGTAATTTAAAAGAAAAATAAGGTCTTTCCATATTATAAGAAAGAAAGAAGACTAGAAGAGTCGAGAATAAAGGCAAAATAGGTGACGTAACCCATAGAAAATGGCTCCAAATGACAGCTAAGCCGGCCCCGATTTGTAATGCATTATGCCGTTATCTCGCTATCCGGAATAAAAGACGCGGTCCTTTATTTTATTATTATTATTATATATATATATATATATATTTATTATTATTGATTGATAGTGAATTTTCAGACTCGCTGGATCCCCGTCACGTGGCCTCGCTTCAATCTTACTTGTCAGCTGGGACCGGAGAACTCAAATTTTAATTGAGGGCTAATTTGGTTTAAAGTTGATAGGTGATAACTGTTACTATTAGTTGATTTGCTTAATATTTGATTATCCTTTGTCGGACCAAACAATAATTTAACCCTCTTTTTTCTCTAGTCAAGGGATAAATTTGGTAATTTACCAACCATCTTCCCTATTATTAAAAGAAAATATCCAAGTAAAACTACATATTAGTGAGATTTCTAATTAATCAATTCAAGATTGTTATGTTGATAATCAATTGAAGATTTCTAATTAACCAAGCAAAAACTGCACCCAAAGTTATTCCAAAATTTGTCATTAATCAACAAACACAGGTTAAATGAAATTTTATGTCTCTTTTGTTTAATGTTGTTTGTAGGTTTGAAGTGGGAGAGTAAACAGCAAACGATTTGGATTTTTTGTTTTCTTTGATAATAGGGAAAATGGTTGGTAAATTATGTTCATTAGTTAGATCGAGAAGAATGTTAAATTACTGTTTAGCTCACAAATAATAAAAAATAATAAACAAAGGCAATCATATCATTTCTTAAGACCCTTAAAAGTAAAATAATGTTACTTTCTCTGCCTCTTCTAAAACTTTCTTTGTAATAGTTACATTAACTTGGTTTTACATTGAGTTGCTGCCAGTGTTCATCATCTGACGGTGGCACTCATTTCTGCTTTTCTTTTTTACTTTTTTTTAAGTTGTTAGTGTTCGATTTCACTGGTTTGCTGTTATGGAGCTTGTCCTCTTGGTATTTTAATAATGGTAGTGTTAGATCTTCCATTTTTTAGCATATGTATGATGATTTCATAGTTTTTCATCATTTTATTTTGTAGATCTAATTTTTTTTTTTTTTAATATTGATATCCTTACTTTTTTTCAGCATTTTTAGTTATATCATATACAAGTTGCGAGAGTGTTAGTTGGATATATAGATTTAAATAAATCGAACCATTCGAGAGCTATTCATAGTTTGTTTCATTAAAATTTGTCAAAAAACTAAATGACTTGACTCGATTATTAACAATACGAGATTTTAACAAACTTATTCAATTTTTTTTTACTTAAAAAGATGTATTAAATTATTATTTTGGTTGAAATTTCACATTTATAATATAAAATAATGATTAATTGATGTTAAAATAATAATTTATATGTAACTATACACTTATAATATTTTTCTTTCTCTTATTTAGTATTTTAGATAAAATTAATCGTTCATAAATTATTGAAGTATCAGCTTGGCTCAAAATTAAACAAATTGAATTTGAATGTGTCAATACTTGGCTCAGCTCCTTAAAAAACTCTGGCAATATTCAATTAGCTTGATATTTCAAGTTTTCCTTTTCTTTTTTGATAGATTTAAATGTTGTGTGAAAAAACAGTGTATGTGTTATGTGTTTTTGTTTGAGTTTATCAAGCTATATGTACCCGATCAATATTTATTCTTTTCTTTTTAGGTAGATTTGAATGTTGTGAAAAAAAAAATTATATGTATGTGTGTTTGGTTTAAATTTATGAAGTTCAATGTACCCGATCAATGTTTCTTCTTTTCATTAATTAAACTAATATTTTTAGTTTAAAAAAAATAAAAGAAAAATAATGTTAAACAGATAGAAGGAAAATTTTAATGGACAAAATTCAAATGAATAAAATAATACAAAACGAAATAATATTAAATATCGACAGAAGCACAAAATTACGATTTTCGCCATTGTATATATATCATTTGATTAGCAGCATGAGACTTCGATAGACATAGGAGCCAGGCCCACTACCACATTTCAATCCACTAGTCCAAAGTACAAAAGTCCATCAAAATGTCTTCGAGATCAACAACCAATAGCAAATTAGAAAATGGTGAAAATCAGTCAAGTGCACGATCGTTATAACACATAGAAGCTCTCGTAGCTCAGTTGGTTAGAGCACCCATTTAGTAAGCGGGGGAGGTCTTGTGTCTTCCATTTTCTTTAAAAAAGAAATAGTTACAAGAATAACTTTAATAATATATATTGGAGAAATTCTGAAATAGTTACCAGAATTTCAGAAGAACCATCAAAAGAAGAAGAAAGTCTGTTCAAATTAGTCGTTATAACGACTAAGATTTTAATCAATGTAATTCACAACTTACAATATATACACTACACTTTTTGTTGATTATTTGATTTATGATTGAATTTTAATATTTTCTAAATTTTATTTGTAATGTAACATATAATCATGTATAAACAATTTTAGGCAATGTAACTCACAACTTATATACATTTTCTGAACTCTGTTTTGAGTCAAATATCAAACTGATCTCACAATTTTTGAATTAAATATCAAACTGATATTGGCATACTTCTGCACTTCACTTTTTGTTGACTATTTGAATTTTATTTGTATTGTAACATATAGTTATGTATAAATGATTATATTACATAGATCTCATGAACTATAGTTGCCTCAAATATCAAAGTGATTTTGGTAGACTTCTATACTACACATGTCTACACTTTAAGTGACTATTTGTAGATTTTTCAAAACTTTTGATATTCTAAATATCATTTATGATTGAATTTTATATTTTATGCATTTTATTTTTGACATAATGTATAGTTATTTACTTTTAGTTTAAATGTTTAGAGATTTCAACAAAAATATTTATTAATCCTAATTTAAAAAATGAAGGACAAAATTTAGACTACTTTCACGAATAAACAAACCTAAAAACTTTAAAGTTTGGGTTTTTCAATATTTTTACAAATGTTAATATAATATAATAAATATAAAAATTTAATGGCAGCTAAAATTTCATTATTTGATTAATATTTATGCTACCTATAAGCATTATAATAATTTAAAAAAAAAAAACCCTAACTACTAGTTTTGTTATTTACCAAAATAGTTTTTAAAAATTAATTTTGATTGGTTGCTATCATTATTATATTTTTACTTAAAAAAATTTGCTCTTGCATCCTATTTTATTTATTATTATTATTATTATTATTATTATTAAAAACATGTTATTTCATAAAATTATGATAGTAAGCATAATTTGAATAAAATTAAAATAAATGAAGAATATTACAATGACAAGTTTAATAATATTAAATTTTTGAAATCATTATAAAATCTTAAGATTCAAAATCTTAAATACTAAAACTTTATCTGTAATCTTTTAAAAGACAATTCGATTATACATTGCATAGTTATTAACTCATAAAAATATAAAGGTTTTTAATAATGGTTACTGAATTAATATAGAGTTTAATTTTATGCTTTATTTTTAAAATAATTTAATATTTTATAATTATAAATATAATTAAATAAAAAATTCGTGTCACGCACACAGATGGAAACTAATTTGAAAATAAATGGAACGAAATTAGTAATTACGGCTAGTTTTCAGAAAAAATGAAAAAGCCAGAAAAACAGAGGAATAAAAGAAGACAAGAAAGAAAGGCTTATTAAACGACCTGAACGACTAGACAAAGGGTGCACTGCAGGTAGTGAACTGGGCGATATAAACAGAGTCACTTAAAATCAAAAACTCCAACCTAACTCCCCTCGTCTTCTCCGCCCTGCTCTTTCTTCTTCTACATCTACAATTTCCCTCCTCTTCCATCTTCTCATCATTCTCATTACGCCTTCTCTTCAATCTCAATCTCCAATGGCTTCCACTTCTTCTTCTTCTGCCTTCCTCTCCAAAATCTCTATTTATAACAAAACCATTTCCTTCTCCTATTCTGTATCTCCTTCTTTCCGTTCCTTTCCTTCCAAATCTCACCGTTCCACTAAACGAAACAATGCGTTGCGAGTCCAATCGAAGATCCGTGAGATCTTCATGCCTGCTCTCAGTTCCACCATGACTGAGGGCAAAATCGTTTCCTGGATTAAATCCGAAGGCGATATTCTTTCTAAAGGCGAAAGCGTCGTCGTCGTTGAGTCCGATAAGGCTGACATGGATGTTGAAACCTTCTATGATGGCATTCTCGCTGCAATTGTTGTTCCGGAGGGTGAATCAGCTCCTGTTGGCTCTCCTATTGGAATTTTAGCTGAAACTGAAGACGAAATTGCTGAAGCTAAAGCAAAAGCTGCCAGCAAAAGTGGTGGTGCCGCTCCTGCTGCTGCTCCCACTCCTCCGCCTGCTGCTTCTGCTCCTGCCCCTGCTACTGCTCCAGCAGCAACTGTGGCGGAGGAGCCCAGGAAAACAGTGGCGACACCGTTTGCAAAGAAGTTGGCTAAGCAGCATAAAGTCGATATCAACAAGGTCGTTGGAACGGGGCCGCACGGTAGGATTACGCCTGCTGATGTAGAGGCAGCTGCTGGTATTACTCCGTCGAAGCCTGTATCTCAAGAACCTGTTCCAGTTGCGGCAACTACTGCCCCTGCTACTCCGGTTAAAGCTACTGCCAGTCCATCTGCTCCTCCACTTCCGGGGTCTACCGTTGTACCGTTTACAACAATGCAAGCTGCGGTGTCAAAAAATATGGTGGAGAGTCTGTCAGTGCCTACATTTCGGGTTGGCTTTCCAATAACAACTGATGCTCTTGATGCACTCTATGAAAAGGTACATTTCCTGACCTCTTCAATCCGCTCATTAGCTCACTGCCTTTAAAATTTTAATTTGAGAAATGTAGCCCTTGATTAGAGCTGTAAGCACAAACAGATTAAACAGAAAGTTAAAGCCAAAATGCAGCTTAGCATCTGAGCTTCTGAATTGGTCAGGTTCAATTACGTGCTAAAACTAATATTTGGTTTCTAAGAGAATTAAGAAGTATTCTATATGCAAAATCAAATTACTTAATCCCATTCCAGATTCATGTTATTAAATGTAGTTGATGTTGATTTATTACAAGATCTTCGTTGTTTATATTTGTCATGAATTATCAGGTGAAACCAAAGGGTGTAACCATGACTGCGTTATTAGCAAAAGCTGCAGCAATGGCACTGGTTCAACATCCTGTGGTGAACGCTAGCTGTAAAGATGGTAAAAGTTTTACCTATAACAGTAACATTAACATTGCTGTGGCAGTGGCAATCAATGGTGGATTGATTACTCCTGTTCTTCAAGACGCAGACAAGGTATTGTAAAAATGTCATATGTACTTTCCCTCAAAAAAAAAAAAAGTCATATGTACTTAATTTTTCAAACATATATTTTTTTTCCTGTTTCTATTCTATCAGAGTCATGAGTTATGATTTTGTTGGTTTAGTTGGATCTCTATTTATTATCGCAAAAGTGGAAAGAGTTGGTGGAGAAAGCCAGGGCAAAGCAACTTCAGCCCCATGAGTACAACTCAGGTTTTAACCTTAAAATCATACCTTTTAGATGCATTTTGTTTTCTGATTAATCCAAGGAGCAATCAAGTTAAACCATACACGAATGCAGGGACATTTACGCTTTCCAATTTGGGAATGTTTGGAGTGGATAAGTTTGATGCTATTCTTCCTCCTGGCCAGGTGAGTTGTAATACCCGGACTTTTTGCTTCAGTTCATATTTTTATCCATCTATAAATGAAGCTTATGTTCATAGAAAATCTGAAAGCCAGCATTTGCAGTTACAATAATAAGTGCTTAAGAATGCCAACCACCTTTGAACTACCTTCATTAAAGCTAAATAAAAAAAAAAAAAAATACAAAGGTTGCAGGAAAAGAAATTGTATTTAGAGAATGTCTTAAAGTTATCCATTAATGATAGTAGCTTTCAAAAACCTACAGCTATTAGCGATCAAGAAGTTTTGACAGGTATAATATTATCCTGATTCATAGATGACATGAACTGTTTGAAACCAACAAGAAAAGAAAAAGAAAATTTATATTTTTCCTGTCTGCATCTGATCGCTTAGGATCAGACCAGCACTAACCTCGGCAGCAAAGCACAAAGCACCCTATGTTATAAGCCTCTGTAGCTGCAATCCATGCAAGTATTTTAATTGTAGTAAAATCGACCTGTTATTTATTATCTACAGTGTATCAAATTTTCTTTTTCTAGCACGTAGCTTTATAAGTGTTTTCAGTTTTCCTTGGGAACATTCTATTGAAAGATATTTTAGATTTTTAGATTTTAAGCCTCCTTTAGTCTCTTATAAATAGAAGAACACTGCCCCTTGTATGTCACAAAATGAGAGTCTTCTTAATTTGCATGCCACCCTGTTCCAATCTTCTTGCCAGCAGGCTAAAATGGACATGAAACAGAAAACTCTGAGAAGTGCTTTAAATGAAAATGTACATCTCAGTTGTGATGGTTAGTGGAAACTTATTATTGCTGTTTTAGTCATTTCAAACTTTGCCATAATGTCCAGGGGGCTATCATGGCTGTTGGAGCATCAAAACCAACAGTGGTGGCTGACAAAGATGGATTTTTTAGTGTGAAAAGTAAAATGCTGGTGAGTTTGAATTTTGATCTTCTCTCAGTTTTCTTCCAATTATTGTGTGCATAACATGAAATAAAGGACATATTATAGCATTATAGACCATTTGAGACAAACTTTCTATTTCAAGTAGTTGTTATCATTCTCATAATTTGTGATGTTACTCTCATTTGAATATTATCAAAATTTGGGAAGTCTGAGTTCATTTTGAAGAAATACAACACAGCTGCTTTCTATCTAGAATGCAAACCTAGTCATTCTTTGCCATTTGTAGAAGTGTATTGTGAAATATTTGAAAATGGAGTGCAGTTTTCAACCAAGGAGAGACAAATTTGTCACTTATGCCATCTCTTATGTTTGTTTTGTTTTCTGAATGCAAGAATTTCCCCAATTAACTTCCTTCATTATGATGAAAAAACATCAATAGACAATATTAGTACCCAGACTTAAGTTTCTTTCAGTTGGTGAGCATGTGTGCTGTAGATTATATGCTAATACTATTATAAATTACATTGTTCAAGAAAACTGTAATTTCCATTCCATTGGTTTGGCATGATGTGGTTGAACTGATACGAGGATGGGCATGAAAGAATTCAGATGTGGCTAGCATAAATTATCAATTTATGCATAAAGTTCTTAGTGCATGGCCATATAGGTGTTGGTTTATGGCTTATTGTTTCTCTTAAGCATGTGCATGTGTCAAAACTATTTATGGCCTCAGCTTCCTACTTTTCAGAGGTCGACAAATGTCTCCCTGGTAAATAAAATACACCATTAAAACTATGAAGTATAAGTGTTCATTTAATTAGCAACTGCAGAAACGTCCCGTTCTCACTGGACCATGTATTTTGAAGTTCTGCTGCAAGCCAAATGTTCCTGCTGGAAACTTTGGCTGAATTTTAAGTGAATTTTTTTTTCCCAGGTTAATGTAACAGCTGATCACCGAATTGTGTATGGTGCTGACCTGGCTGCCTTCCTTCAGACCTTTGCCAAGATTGTTGAGAACCCAGAAATCATGACATTATAGATCACGGTCCTTGTTTTTTAAACAGAACGGTTGATTTCCAGTTGTCTGCTTGTCGACAAAATGCTGGCACCTGAGCAGACTATGAATGAAGAATCCGGTTTTGCGGTGGTCAATGTTCTATTGTTTTTGGATTTTGGAAGGATTTTCAGTTACATGACAGATAATATTGAGTGGACTTTCTAAGAAGGGAATAATAAGTTAAAAGTTTTAATTTGACAGAACAAGTGAATGTTACTGTTTAGTTGCAATGAAGATATTTAGTGTCTCTAGTTAACTTTTTAACTTCTAATAGTATTGTTTTTTTTTTAACCAA
Organism: Croton setiger; assembly: GCA_948099555.1. Classification (NCBI taxonomy): domain Eukaryota; kingdom Viridiplantae; phylum Streptophyta; class Magnoliopsida; order Malpighiales; family Euphorbiaceae; genus Croton; species Croton setiger. The sequence goes on along the minus strand of CANUEY010048513.1, from coordinate 28,903 downwards.
ACTAATATTATAAAGTATATCTGACACTGAAAGGTTGCTAAATTTAATTCTTTTATTTTAAGACTTATGCTGTTTCTGGATGTTAATTTCTGTAGTGCATGCTTTTATTCTATTGGCGCCACTTTTCGGAAATACCGATTGCACATTCTTCGTGAAACTAGCTAGACTTCTGGCTAATTCTTAAGGAGAAAATGTTTCCAAGTCAAAAGATGAATAAGAAACGAGGTGATCTGATACTTGTGTGCATATCTGTTACGTAATTATTAACAGGTGATTATCTAACAGGAAATATCGTAACAACAGTCAGGTGGAAGCTAAAATGATGTAGCTACAAAGTTATTACAAGTTGCTGCAAAATGAAATGCAGCTGCGATCAATTACAATATCAGTGTATCACTTGAATTTACCAGACAAAAAAAAAAAGTTACCAGTCCAAGCTGATATTCCTGGCAATGTAAAGCTTATCAATGTATTCTATTACTGGAAGTGAGGCCTTAATGTACTTTTTCATTTTCTTCTCTGCAGATGGACCTGCAACCACATTCACCACAAATAGCTATGAGGTGCATTCAAAATTTTCAACTATTGAACAGTTCACTTCATCAGATAAAAAGAATGTTTATAAATCCCAAACTAACCAGTTTCGTTGAGCTTTTGCAGAAGTTGTTCTCTGGTAGGAAGCGTATACATTCCGGCATAAACGGCCGTTCTAATAGCCCATGTGTGGTATGGAGCACAAACTTGTGAATAGGCTGATGTAGCGGCGTCCTTTAAAGAGAAATCACTGGAAGGAAACAATTTCAGAAATATTATCAGAAATCAGAATGCCATTTGTTTCAAATTTCGGAAAATAATATGCATTAGTTATTAGGACGTATGAAGAAGCCACATACTCGGTTGAAACGAACTGCTCAAATAATGCTCTTATAAGATCAAGCCCCTGCCTCACTCTCCTCAGGTTACGCGAATGACTGCCCGGCGTTCTCACCGTTCCATTTGCAACGTCTGAATCAAGCACTTTTGTTAAACTGTTATGTCGCTTTGACGCCTCCACAAGACTACAAACCTGAATACAACATGTTGCATCATCAACCTCCGCATTTCCATAATCGAACTAATGCATAAAGAGAAAGGTAACAGAGGAGAAACAACGAACCTTGGCGACATATTCGGACTCGGCAAATTTGAAAGCCAGACCAAGACAGCTAAATAAAACAGATACCAAAGAACAAGCATCACAAAACGTATCCAATCTGAGATCTCCTCCTTTATTATCAGCATCAGAAAGAGATTTCAATCGATTCGCAAGATCTTCAAATGCCTCAACGACAGCTGACAATGGCTCGTGTGATCTGTCCTTTGCTTCACCTGCCGTGGTCATGGCCGACTCTTCGTAAACGAATTGTGGTTGTTGCTGCTCTAATTCGCGGCTGGGATTAGCATTAAAAAAATACCTCTTCATGATTTGAGAAACAGAGAAATGAATTCGTCAATTAGAACGAATTTGGGAAAAGTAAAAAAGGAAATGGAGTATGGCATTTGAAGATGACGAGGAGAGGCGGTGATGGCGTTGACGATGATAAACAATCAACACGAATATTTGAAGTTGCGTGTAATTTGTTATTCCATAGAGAAAGGAGAATATTAAAAGCGCGGAAATTGGGAAAATTCGCTATACTTGCGCTATGCCTAACGAAAACTGCATTTTGTAATTATAGATATCATGCCATTGATCTTAGTTATTATTGCTCTAAATATGTCATAGTTATATATATTTTTTTTCTAAAAAAAAAATTACATTTTTTCCAAAAAAAAAAAAAAAAACCTGATGTCGGTTTTGGTACTTTCGCGCGCTTTGTAGGTATACTCGGCATCTGATTGTTTGTGGGCTGGGTTACCGAAGGGATACATCCTGGTCCAGGAAGTTGGGTTTGGATCCTAAAGTTTGGACTAAGTGTCCCAAGTCCCTATAAAGAAGATTGTTAACCCATATTATCCACTTTATAGCATTGCCCGTAATATGAGATTTCTATCTTCTTTTTTAGAGAAAATCCCCTAAACTCTCCATTTTAAAATTTTAAAATTTAAAGGGCCCTTGAAAGAGCTATTTTTAAGTTTTAAAGGGATAAAAATGGCATTTTTGTTATGAACACTTTGTGAACTATCATAACTTTGTAAAACAAGTTTTATATATTCATGACAAATTGATATTATAAATAGTTTTTGAACATTGTTATGAACGATTTATAAAAATTTTATAAACTGTTTCCGAATAGTTTTTAAATATGTTATGAACAATTTCTGAATGTTGCTTTATGATTTTTTCTTATAAAAATGACTTTTTTATTCATAATAATTTATTAAAAAAATTGATCATTTTAGTTCCTTAAAAGATGAAAGGGACTATTTTGAATTTTTTTTTAAAAAGAACCATTTTTGTTCTCGTCCTTTTTTTTTTCAGGGGAAATATGCCAAATAACATTTTTTACCTTTTTTTTTTTTAGAAAGTTTACTAAATATTAGGTGCAAAATAGCACTTTTCACTAAACAAAAATTTTAAAACCCAAGTTTCTATTAATTACTAACGAAAAATAAAACAAAATAAATCCTAGAACATATAGCTATTTTATGGACTCTACAGAAACTGAAACCAACCACCACAACAATAACCTTCAACAACTGCTGCAACAACCTTCAACGACCACCGCGCCAACCTTCAACTTCAACCACGCCGAAGCTCCGTCGCCGTCGACATCAAGCTTCAAATACCGTAGAATCACTCGAGCAACCGTAGAAGACAAAAAACGACCGCAGTGCTGTCGTCTAGAAGACTAGAACAACACCGAAGTGCAGCATTCATGTTAGTCTAATTCTGATTAATGAGTTTGTCTTATGCTATCAATGTCTAGGTTTTAGTTTGGTGCATTTAGGTATATGGGCATATACCGCCAATGAAATGAACAACTAACCATATACCTGGATTTTAGTAATTTCAAAGAGATAGATGTGTTTTTGGAATTGGTAGTTTGGGCATTATGTACCGAGGTATATGAGTAGAATTATGGTTTATGATTAGTGGGTTTGTGATTTCTAAGTACTGAGTTTTTATTCTTGTTAGTTGATTTATTATCCAAATATGAATAATAATTAATTTTTGATAAGTTTGAAATGAGTGTTTGATATGATTGTAGTTGATTTTTATTAGAAATATGTGGATTTCAGGAACATTTGTGAATTTTTATACTTTCTTTAATTTTGATTTGTACATGATATATCTAGGGTATGTCATAATTTTTTTAATCTAATCAGTTTATACATTCAGATGTTCCCAAATTTTCTTTTGTCCTATTCAATATATATTTTTAAAATTTGAACTGATTGCATTGTTTGTTGTTTATATGACAATTAATAACTATCATTTCATAGGTTCTTATTCTGTTATTTGGTAGCCAAATTGCTATGTAAGCCTTGGGTTGGAGTGGTAAACAATTTGTTATGTAATTCAGTTTAAAGGGTTGGAGATCCCTTTAATTGTATGAGCTTCTTTGGCTCAAATTTTCCCTCCTATTGCATTCTCTATTTTCTTATATTGCTATTTGTGAATTGGTTCAGTTTATTCTTTGGATAGCTTCACAGATCATAAAGCCTATTGAGCTTTTATGCATGTAACTATAAAATTCTTATTGTGTCAAAAGAGCCACCGCTCTTAGCTGGCTTGCTTGCTAATAATTCTTGTATGCTTGGTATATGGTCATATGACGGTTATATGAACCATATACCAAGATATATTAGCCATATACATGGTATATTATAATTGTAAATATATGCTTTTCTTTAATTGATATTTATGAAAAAAAAGAAAATGGTAGAAGGCTCAAATAAACAATACCTAAACTTGATTAGGCGAAACAGACCAATAATAGAAGAGTATATGATATAGAATTTCTAATGTATATAGGGTATAAATAAAATATATTTATAATACATGTATAAGATATATACCATAGTAGATGGCTTATCAAGAAAATGAACTATATACTAGATTTCCACATACCATTTCCAGCTAGATAGTGACCAGATTATCTGTTTTCGGAATTTAGTCAGAACCAAACCATTATTAATATTTTATTATATTTAAAATAAAAATAATAAATGAGAGGTGGAAAAGAAAAAAAATACTAGTTTAATGAAAAATTTAAAAAATGTGTTATGTCCTGCCATTTATTTATTTTTATTTCTTATCTTTTTTTTTAACTGAATATTTAAATTAGGGTTCCACTGCTATAAGAACGTCCGTATGTGAGGACGAATTTATAGCCATCCGTTTGAATAATGTATTGAGATTTATTATAAACTATAAACAACCTCTTAACGGCATTTTATCTTAAATGTAATGTAAAGAACAAAACCATAGTAAAAACGCTGCGTTTCATTGAAAGAAACCTAAGCTGCATTTGCATTATCCTTCATCTCCTGATCCTCCCTCTGGTCTTTTTCGATTGCATACTCTTTTTTTTTTTTTTTTTCCCATAATCTTCATGCTCTGTTACTATCCATATCAAATCTATAAATTCTCCGTTATTTTCTAGTTGTACATGAGTTCTCATTCCGTCATCTTCATCGCCGATCTGTCATTGTTTCGGAGACAAGTTGGATAAAACCCAAATGAAATAAATTGAACAAGTTGAATGCTAAATACTTGTATTCTTTGGTGGGTACAATAAACTCAATCTATGGGGCCAAGAATTACTGAGATTTTAATGCGTGGCCGCTGGGAAATTTTCGTTAAACAAAGAGAGATTTTGGTTCCACTAATAAGAACTGAAAAGGAATTGAAGGAAACAATCCAAAACGATACAGCTTTGGGCTATGTTGATAGATTGTTGAAGAAGGAGAAATTGTTAGTTTATCCCCGTGAAGGAAGAAGTGATGAACCATTTTATTCTTTCCGTTTTCTCTCCATTTTGTTCTTTCCGTTAACGTTCAAAATTAACATACTTATCTGAAATACATTATTTAATCGGATGGCTATAAATTGGTTGTCACATTAAATTAAATGATATTTTCCTACTAGAAGTGTGTGCAGTTAGAAATGTAATTAGTCTTGGAACTGGTGATATTGATGAACCTCCAAGGGGAATTTTTCTTTTCCAAGGATTCTAAAGTATTTCCTCATTTCTATTTTCTGGAAAAAAAAGGAATTAATTAGAGTAAAAAAATCTGAATTTTCCATATTTAGTATGAAACATCACATCGGTCATTCTTTTTTTTAAACAATAGATAGAAAGAGATCATTCTATTTATAGCATATGAAATTGCCCACAAAATCTGTGTTATTATTTTTGAATTTGTCACACTCATCATCAATCCCAACCATCTATATATCGCCTCAGTTATTATTATTGTTATTTTAAAAAATCCCACTTATTTCATATTTCAATTGACTTCACCACGCAATAAAATTTTGGTAGTAATAATAGTATAACCTATTTGAATTCCTATTATCACCCTCAACTATGCAAATCCCATCTTTATTCCCACTTTCTGCTTCTTGTTGCTTTTTGCATCTGATGTTTTCGTACCAATACCAAGCCTCCCACTTCCTGCTTGTTGCACTAGATAGAAAAGTTAATTCTTTGTTCATCCTAAACTATATTGTTAAAAAGTATGGTAGTTGCAAAGTTAGGGAATGTGTATTTAATTTATAAAATTATAAAGACTACATAGTTAATTATTAACATATCTTTTAGTATTTTTTTCCAATTTATATTGATATAATAATGAGTGAATTATAAGTTATGATTCTCTCCCTTGACATGCTTGAAGGAGGGAAAATAATACAAGCAGTTTACTGAAGAAAAAAAAATATATATATCTCCTTAATATATATAAAAAGCTCTAATTTGGTGCTACATCAATTTTTTTTTTTTTTTAATATAGCTAGTAGTAATAATTCATTAATAGAAGTATGAAATTCTACTCTACAAGCTGTAACAAGTTAAGCCTTGACTGGAAGCTCTACAACTCCTCCATCTTTAGGCTGATCATCTGCTTCATCTTTACTATGGACCTGAATAGGCTTAAAAGTATACATCTTGGCACAAAACAAGTAGTAAACAAGATTTACCACTTGCATTGCTGTAATTAACCAGTAAAAATACTCTAATTTACCCTTATTTAAATTATTATCAGGAAGCCAATTGGACCCATCTTCTTTTTCACTAAACTTATGTACTAAAGTAACCAAAAGGGTACTCACGTAATTCCCAGCAGATATGGCTGTCCAGAACAGAGCCATTGCAGAGCTTCTCATACTTTCAGGAGACTGATCATAAAAGAACTCCAAATGCCCAATTGACATAAACGCTTCTGCGATTCCATGGAGGCAGTATTGCGGGGCAAGCCAAAATACAGGAATGGGGACAATTTTATGAGAATTTAATAACCCATGAGCTAAAGCTACTTGTTTTCGCTTAACTTCAACGAATCCAGCAACTAAAGTTGCTAAAATTGAAATTACAAACCCAATTCCCATTCTGTGTAAGAAAGTAATGCCGCGTTCAAGACCTGTGAACCGTCGGATGAAAGGAACAAATAGACGGTCGTATACGGCGATGGTTGTGAGCATGGAGGTGATAGTGAAAACAGACATTGAACCAGCTGGGATTTCAAATGATTTTGTCAAATGTCTGTCCATTGATTTGGCTTGTTGTAATGAAAATGTGCCTTGCTGAGCATATGCTGTTATTAGAAGAATTCCTGCTGCCCAAATTGGTCCCATTCTTATTATGGATTTTAGTTCTTCTACTCTGTGTACTGTGTTCAGTCTCCATAGATTGGGTGTTTGCCCTTGTTTCACCTCGTCTTCTTCTGTTATTATCGCTGCCTTGTCAAGAAAACTGCACAATTTTAAGCACTTTTAGATTTTTTATACATAAATGGGATTTTAATTTTTTTTCCTAATCTGATTGATACTAGAAGAAAAAAGACATGTGGCTTTGTTGTATTTTTATATTTTATTTTCATCAAAGAAAAGAAAGAATTTTGTAAAACTAATTTAGAATTAATTGGCAAAAGAAAAACAAGTAATGTAAAAAAAAGAAGTGTTTCTATTTTTACACACAGGGTTCAGAATGAAGGAAACCTTAAGCAGAAGAGAAATTTTGCAGAGAAGAAGGAAATGGACATTACCAAAATGGGCCCATTAGCCTGTAATAAAAACCCGTGACTAAGCGTGTATTGAAATTAAATGATGAGGAAGCAATTGGGAGAAAAAGAGTATTGAATGAGGTGGGGATGGTCTGCTTTTGTTGTTTAGCCAAGGATACATTTAACACTGCTTCTTAGTCTACATTTCTAATGAGAATACTTTTTGTTTTTGTTCTCTCGCTTATTACACTCCTAACAAAGAAGAAAATTATAGTCCACTGCTTTATTCATGGTCCATATTATTAGACTTATCCTTTTAAAATTTTGAAGTCAAGACCCACCATTATGCACATAAAATGTTCTATTCATTATTATTTTCTCAAGTTTTATAAACTATTCTATTAACCTCTATTAAATTCAAGATTATAATTAACTTTTACCTTAACCCCCTCTTATATGAAAATCAAAGGAGAAGAAGAAGAAGAAGAAAGAAATAATATTACCTCATATGTTTAGTGTGAAGAAGCCTTCCACTAATAGAAATCGGAGCATCAAGTTCATGATTCTGATACAGCAAATTAGGATCCGAAACCATACTCAGTTTCCTCTTTCTAAATGCAGCAACTGCTACTTGTAACAATCGGGTAAACGGACTCCCAGCTGGATCCAACTTCCGGTAAAGCGGGTATCCACCCATAAAAGCAATTATTGACACAAACATTGCCATTGTTGGTATTCCAAGGCCCCATCCCCATCCTATATTGTCTTGTATATAAACTATAACTGTCACAGCCAACAAAATTGACACCCCCATCACGAAATAATACCAATTGAAGTATTTCCATGTCTTTGTTGATTGTTTTGGATCCGTTTCGTCGAACTGATCCGCTCCGAATGCTACCACACAGGGTCGGATCCCTCCGGACCCTAATGCTCCTAATAAAAGTGATGCATATAGAACCCATAATTGTCCTGTACTTGCCTCTTCACATATTTCATCACCTCCACATGGCGGTGGCCTAAACTTTGGTAGTATTGCGGATAGTGTTAAACATGTCATCCCCTGTAATAATACCAAAAATAAACAAAAAATATTTGTCATATTAGAAAAATAATACAGCTTTTCCTTAACAATAATGATCCTTAATTAATCAAAATAATTAGTATTCTAATTTGTAATTGACAAAAAAAACATATTGTTTTATTCTTGTCATGCACTGCCCCTTAATTGTCACATGAAATAATATTCTAAAGTAAAGATTATTTAATTTCTTTGATTGGAACCTTAAATTAAAAAATCTAATTGATTAATCTCGATTAAAAAAAATTCTAACTAATTAATAAAAATTATTAATTAAGCTAATGAGTTTTAGCTAAGCATAATTGGAAAACCAAATCAAGAAAGAAGATATGTATCAATTATTAGTAGCAAAGTGGAAGAGAGAGAGAGAGAGAGAGAGGTTTACTATTTGGTATATTATGGAAGCAATAGTTATGGTCCAGAATCGGCCGGCGAAGGCATCGGAAAGAAAGGCACCGAGCAACGGTGTCAAGCTTGAAGTTCCACCGAAGTTGGTGAGTGTATTAGCAGCTTTAGTTAATGGCAAATGAAGCTGAGTGGTTAAGTAGCTAATCATATTTGCATTAAAACCAACCACAGCTAGCTTCTCAGATGCCTCATTTGCTGCAAAACAAAAAACCCATGTAGAAATCAACTTCTTTTCTTTGAAAAAAAATAAAAAAGTCATTACATAAGAATTACTGTAAGCTAGAGCTTACCAAATATGAAAGGCATTGTAAGCAATCCGCCCTTTTGCCTTTTGCTTTTGGCATTTCCACTCTCCTTTTCTAAATCCTCCATTTTTCGGTCTTGTTTGTTGTTTCGAATGGTTTACAGGGAAACTGTATTTATAGGCCTGTGAACATTCAGGTTCATTTTATTATATCCCAATCTGTTTAAAAGAAATAGTATTATATCCCAACTTGTACGTACATGTGTATGCAGGAGACTATGCTCATTGGTCCGTTTAATTTTACTAATAATATTTAATTAAATAACAAAAAATTTAATCTTTAAAACATAAATGTATATTCAATTATAATTTTTTGATAAATTTTAAAAATACCAATTTTACAAAAAAAAAAAAAAAAAAAATTAAATTAAATTAATTAAATTGCAAAGTTGTTAGATTAATTCGTTTAAAATACTTAATTGGCTAACATCCAAAAGTCTCTAAATATGGAGATCAGTTTCACTTAGTCGGTCCTAACACAATAATAAAAAAGGGAATGATAGACAAAATTACAAGGATGGATGATAATTTTTAAGAAGTACCTTATTATATCTATATATAGATATATTAATAATACTAAAATTATATTATTAATAAAAATAGATATTTTATGTATATAAAATAGACTACGCTAGGTTTTCAATTTTTTTTTTCATGATTGAAATTAACCATTTGTTATAAAAGAAAATATAATGAAGAATTTGATGGAATAATAGAGGAACCCAAATGCAGGTTAATTTACACCTCATAATTTGGTGTATTATATTACACTGTCTTTTTTTAAATAATGTATTATATTACACTTAATTATTGTACGAACAGGAAATGAATTCTCTTCATAGTAGTAGTATGTGGTTATAAGTACGTCATATATGATACTCCATCAATTCGTTAATATAGAGAAAAGGAGAAAAAAAATTATTTTTTAAAGCAAATTAATAAATGATCCTTAATATTTTTTTATAGTAGAGTTAATGTAGAAATCAACTTGACTTTTATGTTTTATAGTTAATATATTGATATAAAAGCTCATTAAAGATATTATAATAATTTTACTCATGCATATTTTTTACAAATAGAAATTTCTCTATTTAAATAGAGCGTAAAATTTAGATATTTTCTTTAAATAAATGAAAGGAGAGAGTATATACTATATGGTGTGGAAATAATATATGGGAGCTAACCTTCCAATTATATAGGCTAGTTCTCATGCATATTAAACTTAAATAATTACAATACATATGATGACTTAAATACAAATTTATCGTAGTTATTTTTTACTAGGAATATATAGTTAATCAAGGCCCTACTAAGACGTCTGGTCCACCGTGCAATTTTTTCAGGTTTATAGAAATCCCGTATGGTCCGAATTATTTATAGTTTAAGTTCAATTCAGCTCAGAACCTAATTATGTTCTGATTTGCTCAATTCCAAGATTTTAGACCTTAATTATGACCTTAATCGGGCTCTACTTTCAGTGGCCGAGACAGGATCGAAATATTGGGGGCACCATCTTGACATTCCATCGAAATTTACAATTTTGACATTTTCAAATATTTTAGACTGTTAAATAAAATGCACTCAACAAATAATTACCTATCATAATATTTAAACAAATATACTTTTTATCTACGTAAGGATGGAGAGTAATTGTGATAGGCCGTAAAAATTTTTTTCAAGATGACAACTTTTGAAAACATTGCATAATGAATTCATTATCAATGCTCATAAAAATTTATTTTTCAAATTAACACAACAAACAATCCGATAGTAAGTCATTTTCCAACTGTTTGCGCAAATCAGTCTCGATAATATTCATTGCTAATATTCATTGCAGAAAAATTTATTTCAACACTAATTATTCCAACAAATTTTTCAATTGTATAATAACAAATTTGGAATCTTTTCTGAGTTTTTTCCTTGCCTCTAAAACTTAAAGATTCGAAATTTTTTGGTTGTCTAATAAAAATTTTGTCCACAGCTATAATTCCTAATATAAAAATAAAATCATATTATTATAATTTAACATAAAATATAAAATCTAATTTAATTTGTAAAAATTCCTAATTTCATTAATTGAGAAAAACCCTAATTTTAATTTAACACATAACAAATTAACTCATATAACAATTAATTTATAACAAATTAGCAATTAACAACAATTTATAAGTAACAATTAATAACTAATTTATCAAAAATTATCAATTTATAAAATTAATTAACCATTTAACTAGTTTTTAAGAAAAAGAAATAAAAGGAAGAGGAGACTTACCAGAAACGGTGACCAGCGCTGAGAGGAGTGAATATCGACAAGTGGTTAGCAAAGACAAGCATTAGTGGCAGAGGGGAGAGTTTTTGTTTTTGAGTTGTGGGTTATTATTTTCAATTTTCTGTTTAATTCTATACGTTTGAGTTTTTGTTAAAGGCCAAAACGACGTTGTTTTGGTCTTTAGAAAAATAAAACAAATTAGAAACAAAAATGTCGCCTTCTTCTTCTTTTTTTCTCTTTGCTGCTGCAACTTTTATTCTTCATCAATGGCGGCTCCAATCACTGGTAGGACACTAGCTTGTCATCTCCAAGCGTTTTTTCGAATGCTGGTAGAGCATGTGTATATGCAAGCCCCATCCCGCCTCCGCCTTTGTCTACTTTGTAATGTCTTTCAGTTGCAGATAATGTGGGATGTGACTCTGATCATGCCCAGGTCCAAGAGCAGAAAACCTGTGATGACTGAAGCTTGCCTCTCATTTGTTCTGACTTTGACCTGCGTTTCATGTTGTTGGCTTGTGCGTTTTGATTATAGATGTAGAATGGAAGCCTCACACGCTGCGGCTCTTCTGGATTGTGTGGAAAACCTAGATATAAATACTAACTTGTTGGCACAGATGATGTGTTGCTAGGGTTTCCGTTGCCTATACAGTTTTCTCTCTTTTTCTCTGAGTGTCTTCCTGTTTGATACCTTGTATCTCTTCTGCTCTTTTGATTTCTAAGCATTTTTGTGATTGTAATGTTTTTCCCTTGTAAAAAAGTTGATGATTGTTGAGTCTTTACCTGTAAGACTCTAAGGGAGTGCTGTGTGTGAGAGTTTTCTTCTTGGGTTGTAATTTGCACTTAGCTTCTAGAGTTCTTAATAAAGGGTTCAACCGATGACTATTCTTCCTTGGATGTAGCCTTACTTTGTGTAAGGTGAACCAAGTAAAAAATTATGTGTGTTCTTTTTCGTTTCTGTTTGATTTGGTTGCTCGTCGATCCGTAACAATATTCTAAGAAAGAAATTATGATAAGAACTTTTTGGATAACCATTTTTCCACAAGTATATATGAAGCACGACATTAGTAAAAAATAAATTATACAACACCTAGGTTCCAAGCAATTTATTTGCCTTCAATGGTAAACCCTTATTTCTAAGTTTCCCTTTGATGAAGGAGATAATTTCAAGTTGTTTAATTGGGAAATTGAGCGATTTTGAATAACAATGTCTAAGTTGTAAGTTGCTCAATGAAAGAGATAATTTGCGGATTTCAAATAAGCGCTATGGGCGATTTCAAACTGTTGGGAGACGGTTTCATATTGCCTATAAGTTTTCCTTAGGCAAATGAGACGATATCAAATTATCCAAGTAGGAAATAATCTATTGAGCTGTACAGGAGATTTCAGACCGTTAGAAGACAATTTTAAATTGTCTCTTCGTAAAATTGTAAGTTGACAAGTGTTGGGAAGTAAGTTTTGTAGATAAAAGTTAATTATGTAAAGGATTTATAATGGAACTAGTAGAGATTTTGGTGTACAAATTAGTTTGTAATTAGTTGGGGGACTTTATAATAAAAGCACACGCACTCCATACTATACACTCACTGATCACTCATTATTTTAGGTCAATACCAATATTCTTTACGTTTCTAATACTATGTTTTGAAATGGAAATCGACATTATAATTCATATAAATTGATTCAATCGATCTTAAGATTAAGAAAAGAAGTTGTCTTCATAAAGAATAGTAAAATGTTAGGCGAAGGTGGTGAATGTTGATTAGGATGAGAAAGGTAAAACAAGGGATGTTTAGAAGCTTCCTGCCAAGGTACAATAAATTATGATGTAAACAACAAACTAACTCAAGTTGGAAAAAAAAAAATTATTGGGGTAATTTTACTATATCTATATATTGAATGAGTGGTTGAGTAAAGGGTGAAAGAATATTTCTAAAATTCAAAAAAGTTGGCTAAAAACGACCAAGTTTGGAGCTTAAGTGGGTTTCTTTACACTCATAAGGTAAGTTTGGGTGAACTACCATATCTTTCCAACTACATTCACTCATCATTATCCATAACCAACTTTAACTTTCTTGGTTGGAGTTTAAAATGTTAAATTGTCAACTAATTTTTTTTTAAATTTTATTTTTCTTTCATCTAAACACTTCAACTTTCCTGAAACTAATTTAACTTCTCTAATTTACAATGACTAGAACCATCAAACATAGCAGCTTATAGAATGTTTCACGCATAGATAATCATCAATGATTATCATAATTATATAAAAAACTATTACTGTATTATTTTATAATTATATCATTAAGGCTCTAAAACAATATAAAAGACGAATAAAATAAAATATACTTGTCAATAATACAATAAGACATTAAAAATAAAAGCGCTTAATTATTATAGTTAGCCACAGCCACCATATTAAACATTCATAACTAGTAAGAGGACAAATCAAATGAACGCGAAATCGGGAATTCTGAATCTCTTTCATTTTCGTATAATTATTTTATGTTGAGTTAACAAAAGCAGCCATGGTTGAAAGCTTAATTTAGCAATTAGTGTAGTATTATAACCTGTTGGCAAGGAGTTCAAGTAGTAAAACCCTATGTGAATTTTTTATTTTTTATCATAACCAATCACAGTTAGCTTCAAATTAACATTTTTTATTTGAAATATGATGCAATTTTTTTTTTTTTTTGAAATAAGATGAAATTGACATTTATGTAAAGCAAAGTAGCCATTTTAAATAATTTAAAAACATTAGAAAATTTTTGGAGAATATTTGAAATACTAGGAAAATACGTAAAACTGATTATTTTTTTTTTTGAAAAAGTAGGGTCAGAAAGTAAAAAATACATATAACTACGATTCTACTATTTATCATGTTCATTTTATACTATCTTTATCCTCTCTCCTCTTTTGGTTATTACATTTTCCTCCTTATTTTATATATATTTTTTTTTTTACGAAATTCTATGCAAAACCTAATTATGTGTACACTAATTTGAATTCATGTAACGGAGTAATTCATTATAATTTGAACTTCCATTTAAAGAATCTAATCTCGCTAAACCAACTATATTGATTATTATATAAAGTTAACAATATCTCTTAAAATTATAGTATTCAAAATACAACCATATATATATATATATATTGATGAATATATATGGTAAATTATTTATAGATGTCTGAGATTTTACCTAATATATTCTAGGATTCTTTTATTTTGGAAATTGTATCATTAAGTCCCTCAAATTTAAAAAATTATACTATCAGGTCCTTCCGTCCAGAAACAACATTAGTCAACAGAGAAAGTCAATTATTTTTTTCAAAATGGCAAAACTACCTTTTGTTTTATTTGAATCGAACCATAGTTTATTTAAATCAGACCATCCTAATTAAACCTAATTTTTAAATCAAATCCTTATTAACAAAAACTCTTATTTATTTTCCTTAGATGTTTGATGACCATCACTTATTTTTACCTTTTCATTCTATCATTTGTCTTTTCCGATCTCAATTCTCATTTTTCATCTTTTAATTTTTTTTCTTTTCACTTCTTTTTTTTTTCATTTTTCATGAGGAAGTCATATGATTTGATTTTTATTCTTATGAACTGCAATTGTAAAAAATCGTTGTTTGCTTAGAATTTTTTTTTCTAATTTATTTTGGTGAAATTTGTGAAATTATTTTACTTCCCAACTCAAATTAACGGGAACAAAAAAAAATTAAAAGAATAGATTTGGATTCAACAATCGTTTTCCAACAGCAACAAGCAATTCCATAATCAGAAAAGAAAAATTGAAAACAGGAAGAAATTATTGTTCGATTCAAATAAATCAAAGATTAGTTTTGTCATTTTGAAAAAAATCATTGACTTTTTCAATTGACTAATGTCGTTTCTGGACGGAAGGACCTGATAGTATAATTTTTTAAATCTGAGAGATCCGATAATACAATTTTCAAAATAAAGGGATCTCAGAGTATATTAGTCAAAAACTCAGGGACCTATAAATAATTTATATATATATATGATACATGAAATCTAATATTTAATATTAATTTCCAATAATCCTGTAACATCGAATCTCTCCTAATCAAAAGGAACAAATATTAAAATCTGGTTGATAATGGTGAAATGAGGCGTGCGAGACTTGTCTGGCAGAGGCAAATGGAGGAGGAAATGTGACCTTATTTTTAATATCAACAAACACAAAACAACAAATGTATAGAATGATATCAAATCAAAATACAGAAAGATATACAGGTGCATGCCTTCTTCTCTTATCCCTTTCCCACTCACTTCTTGACGCCACAAATGACGCAAGCAATTATAGCTAGCTAGAGATGAACCCAAAACTGAATACCAAAACCTCTCTAGCTAACCCATTTTCACATTTTCATTCCCACATCTATAATTTTGATTGTCTTGTTCTACAGTATGTCCTTTTCCTTTAAATTCTATGGTTACATGGCTTGACAAGTGTTCATAAATCTCTACCCCTCTTTCATAACTAGGTCTTTTTCATTTATCAATCATCGAGGAGGAGGAGGTGCTCTTTATTACTAATACTATCTTTAGCAAAATTTTCGTGAGAAACCACCTATGAACCAAATCAATGAAATTTATACATAGGGCAAAATCTGAATTTTTGACATCGAGAGCTTTTGAATCAAATACAAATAACTTAACGTGTTGTTCTGGAGAAAAAAAAATATTCAGACGCTCTCGACGTGAAGAGCTCTAGAATTCCCATTTGCATTATTCCTCACATACTTTTTTTATTTTATCTCAATCAAAAACGATATTACTATCATTACATTTAATTATTACTGTTACATAGTCAATTACAAATAAATTGTATTTAAAAGAATACATTTCACCCAATAATTGATGTATAATTTATGTGTATGCACAGAAAAGTTTTTCAATATTTAGGGTTCCTTTATGGTATTGTATATGAATGATCAATCATACCAATAAATCTTACCAATACTAAATATGCACCAACTAATAATATTATGGAAATGATCTTTCTTCAACTAGTAATTGACATGTAAAATATTGATTAATTAGGGCTCAACCGGCTTGTTAATAATATAACTTGAGGGACCCACCATGGAACTATAATTTTCAAAGGAACAAGTCGGGTGGTCTTACACTTTTAGGTGGGATATTTGAAAAGGACATGGTGGACCAAGCGGTCCGCTTGTTCAGACCTTGTGTTAATAATAATTGTATGACCAAACCTTCACTTAATTATTTGGCCAATCAACTTAGTTTCATTAGCTTTAATTTTTCCTTTAGATTCATTCTAGAAAAATAATGTGATTAATTAATTTTGAAATGAAAGAGTAAAATCTTGTTTTAGTATATATATATATTTTGTTGAAATACAAATTGTTGTATTGAGGTGTGATATATTTACTTATTTTATCTTTCACAAATATTGTAAAATATGAATGTTCTGAGTTTAATTTCTGTCAATCACATTATTATTATTAGTATTATGTTAATAAAAGAGTTACTTTTTACTATATAAGTCATATCAAAACTCAGTCCATTAGTAAACCTTCTATATTAAAATTTAAAAAAATAGTTGGATTGTTTAGATGTTTTCTGAGGCTGCAAAAGAACACGAGGACTGTTTTTGATAAGAAAGGGGACCTAATTGAAGAATTGATATGGGTCTTAAAATTGATAACGTCATGTGCCCCTTTAAAGGACACGTATAAGCTCCTTTCGGTCTTAAGAAATCCTTACGTATTACGATTTTCTACAGAACATGCTCTTCTATTCTATAGTGCAAGTCCTAGTAAGCCTAATAGACCTCTCTCGAATTATTATTATGTTGAGCATTCAATTTTACTTTCATAATCGCAGATTAGGGTTTTTATTTATTTATTTTCAATGAAAAAGGTATTTTACTTTACGTTTTATGAAATAATAAAAAAAGGTAAAACGGTTTGATAATGAAACATATTAGAATATTGATAGTAACATAAAGAATTTTATTTTGTTAAAAAAAAAATTGTCCAATTAAGATTCCTTCCTAATTCAAATCCAAATATTTGAGGACGAATTCTAAGTTAGTAATTCTTATTTAAAGTTTTAAAACCCTTTCCCTCCCTCTTCTTTTTTGGATAAGAGTTTTTTTTAGTAATAAATACAATTTAGTTATCTTCTTATGGGAATTTATATATCTCTTTCGTTTTATAGGAGATTCCACATATTTTATGTTTTAGAGAGAATTTGAGAATAAATGCAAATTTATTTTTATGGTTGATTTTAAATTTTGAAAATTATTATATGAGACTCACTAAAAAATTGAAGTGTTGAATATTTGTTAAAGATTAATGTACGAATAATAATAAGTAAAAAAAAGTCAGAATTCACGAAGTGAAATACATTTCATTAGTTTGGATGTAGACTTGGCTATGGTCGGTCAGCCCGTGAAACCTATCGGTTTTGGCTTGTCGATAGCCCAACAAAAGAAAGTCAGACGGGAAATTGTTTAGAGGCGGTCTGATTCAGGTCCAAACGTTAAAAAACTGTTGGGTCTGGAGGGCCCAAAGATTTTCCCAACGGCAACAGACCTAGTACGCTCATTGGGCCTGACGGTCGGTCGGCAACCTGCCGGTTTTTCTAGTCCTAACTGGGAAAAAAATTTTAGTTAACCAACGGGCCTACGGTATGATTCGAGTGGTTCGTCAATAGTTTCAATTTAATACGTGTTACATTTAAAAAAGGACTTAAACCTGAACCAAACTGTCACCCTCACAGTTCCTGTTACAGTTTGTGCGGTTCCGGTTTGACCATGGCGGAGCTGAAACTACAGAGTCCAACTGGCCGAGCTAGCTCATGGCCTTGTCCATGTCCGCTTAATGCTTTATAAAGGTTATTTTTGGGAAAGAAAGCATTCTTTTACATAAATTTTTAATTGAATAATATTTGTGGTTTTATGAAGGTAAAAACAATAAGTTTATAATAAGTTAAAAATGACCAAATTTGGACTTGTCTTTTTATTGTGATATAGTAGAAGCTAGTAAATAATGTCCCAAAGAAACTTATCCATAAACCAAGTGAATCAGGAACAAAATTTTAATAAAAAACTTAAAAATCCTTTGATATGGAAGATAACATTATCAAAGGCATTAATTATATAATAAGAAGCTAAACAATTTAATTTATGAAATGTTGGAATTGATCACTACATAAAGAAAGAAAGTGGTCCAATACTGTAGAACATGGTATCCAAATTGGTGCACGTTCAACTAACCAACTATAAGATACCAAATCCATATATTGAAGAAAGGTTATTTTTTGTAGATCATGTTATGTTTGATGCAAAAGCAGCACTCTTATTTATTTTCATTTGCACAGAAACTCATTTCACATGTTTCAAAAGATTAGTTGCTCCTTTATCTTCATTAGGTGCCAAACTCAAAATCAAAACCAAAATATTCTTTAGCCTATTGAAAATGTTCATTTCCTACAATAAAGTCAGTTAAACTATCTTAATTTATCAATTTATTTTAAGTATATTCAATAATTAAAGAGTAATGTAATCACAAAATTAAATTAGTTTTATAACGTTAGATTTACAATTTAAAATAAAATTGTCCATATAAATGTTTTAAAAAGAATTGGAAGGAGTATTATAAAAGATGCCTTATTGTATTCCCATTCGTAATGTAGGCTTACTCTAGCTGACAAAGCTTGATTTGCCTCATCTCATGTATTTGAAAAACATGTTTTAGATTTAAAATTCTTAATTAAATTAATTGTTTGTTCATTGTTGTTATAGTTGGCGAAAAGAAAGAAAGAAAAATCTTCCCTTTAAATGATTAAAAAGTATTGATTAAAAAAGTAAAAGCAATCTATTTCCCTGAGTCTTGTACTGGAAATGATTATATTGATTATTGGTGTTCTTAAGATGCTTTAGGTAATTAGGCAAAATTAAAGTCCGGTGACGTAAGTGGTGACAGCAGCACTTTCCTTAGATTGTTATTTGTGAACTTTTCTGGTTTTCATTTCTCCATTTAATTTAGGTTTTTATTGGATGGAAATTTACTATTTAATCTCTAATAATAATTATTATTTAGTCATTTTTATCTTCTCCTTCATTCTTGCAAAGCGGATCTGTGATATTATCATTTATCGTTGCCTGCTACTTCAAGAACAGAGAACTACTAAATCTTTTGCGAAATCCTGATCCGACAAATTTGAAATTACCTTCAAAGATATTATCGGCGAAAGAATTTTTAGAATCTACAATTGGAATCTCATTGTTCTGTAATAAGTGGTGATTGAAGAATCTATTGATGCAAGTCAGTTCAGACGAGTCATGAACTTTATTTGTTTGGCATTTTATTTTCTTTATTTTATGAGTGTTTATGTCTGTTTGGCATTTTATTTTCTGTGTTTAATTTGATTTTTTATGTCTGTTTTTTCTTTGTTTGAACTTGTCAACTTGTTCATCATTGTTTCTTGATTAATATGTTTTTTTTTTTTAAAATATTGTTTCTTATTCAACCTAGTCACCTTTATACCGATTTTTCATTTTTTTGTCCTTCTATTCTCAACCTTCTGACGCAATTAATATAATATTGCGCTTATGGTTTTTGAATTTGTTTTGTGTTGATGATTTTTATTTTTTTCATGAGAGTTTTTAAATTTAACTTAATCCTTATTTAATAATAGTGAATTGAATGTATTAATTTTCAGTATTTAAATTTTCATGATAGATTTGCTGAAACAAGACTCTCAATCTGTTCAAAAAGATGAATATGAGAAACCTCGTAATACTGTTGGCTTCCATTAAAAATCATTTACTTTTCTATTCAATGTTAATTCTCACACTTCTTCATTAACAAAATTAATAGAAGGATGTAATGTTATTTTTATTAGAATACATTAAACAAAGTTTAAATCTTATAATTTTCTTCTGATGGTAGGATTAACTTTTATAATCATAATGTAAGATTCATAATTTTATATATGTTATCCAATTTTTGCATCTTCTTCTCCTGTTTAATTTAACTTTTCTTTGCCATAACCTTTCACTTCCTACTTTTATCGCTGATACAAGATAGAATACATACATAGATTGGGGTGACATTCCCAAATCGAAATATATTGCCAAATCACCCTTAATTGACACAAAGTTCAGGTGATTTTGTAAAAAAAAAAAAGGAATGAACAATTTTCGATGTTAAGAAAAGCCATCTCAGACCCATTGTGATCCAAATTTCACCGGATTCGGCCCATTGATGGGGATAGCTAATTTCTGGGCTGCAGTCTTTTAACAAACTAAACCCATTTTCATGCTTAAATAGCCCAGACAATATAGTAAGCTAACTAGGCCATGTATATCCATGAACTTGAGATAATATCATATACGCGGATTCCACTACAAAATATAAAATAATAAGAAAAACAACTACAAACAACAAAATAATGAAAAATAAGGGCCTTTAGAACTTCAAGTAATAGCTAACAATATCAATTTTTTTCAATATTTTCCAATAAACATAAGCCGGCAATCCTTATTTTTCCGATGAACTTTGGGCAAGAACCCGTTCACTGTTTAGTTGTCAAAAAATTGCAAATGACTTCAAAAATTGTCAATCCATACACTAGTAGGAACTTTCTTCATTCTCTGATCATAAATATGGTCTCAAATTAACATAATAATACAATAAATTATCGAAATACACTAAAAAATAAGCGGTTTTCTCATTGAAAAATTGCAATATCGAAAAAACTTAACCGATCAATACAAAATTTTACATCGAAATAAAGTTATTAACATAATAATTTTGAATATACTTTCTATTTTTCATGAAATTCGCTGGAAATTGATGAAAAACTTGTCGGAAAAATGTCAATACCCATAAAGCCCAATAGGAATTCTCTCCGGCCACTTAGCGGAAGAACATAGATACCTTTAGATTCCTCTTCGCCTAAGGAGTTGAATAATGATGTCTGATTGGCAATCAGAGCTTTCAAATGGTGGCGATGAGATAAGAGAGTATTTGAATTCCAATTTTTTTTTTTATTTTGCTTCTCTTTTGCTTCAATCTATGACATCTATGGGTTTCTGACGATCTGCCGTTAAGCTTCCGATCTTTTACTTCCGGTGACGTATGGTTGCAGCTGCGACGTTACCAATTGATTGCCAAAGTTCTTTTACGTAGGCGTCTATGTTCTTCATTCATTATTTGTCCGTTGCTACTGTTCGACTTGGGTTGACTTTCAATTTTTTTTAATTAAATTATATTTTTAAACGCCACTTTTAGTATAACATCTTTTTTAATTTTTCAGTTGCTTGAGTTGTCGTTCTTACTCATGTGTTTAATTGTGTGTTCAAATTCTTAAGTACGCAATTAATTTCTTTTCCCTAAAAAATATTTACTTAAAATTTTACTTTCATTATTTTTTGTATATTCAGTTAACCTTCTCTTATTCTAAAAAAAAATCAACTTTTTTTTTTAATTTAATTTCAATGCAAATGTATAAAATTACTAAGAATACTATATTTAGCCTTTCAAACAAGACTATTCAATGTTTTTTAGGTTATATATCTTTGTTTAACAACATATATGCACGAATAGGGAACATTAAATTCGCATAAAATTTCATATAAAATAAAATTTGTCTTTTTATACTTATTTATATTAAATAATTAAATTTAAATTATATTCTACATAATAATATTATTTTAATTATTAATAATTAAATATTAAACTTATCCTAATAAAATTTACTATATAATAAGTCATAATTTATGAATTAAATTCAAAAATATAATTTCAGTTATTAAAAAAAAAAATATTCTATCTTACACTAGGTAAATGAAAATATTACAATATATGTATCGTATAATTCCAATTGATAAACTAAAATATATGACAACCAAATATATATTCTTAAAAATTTATTTCTTTTCAAAAATTATTATTATGTAGAATGTTCATTAAAATTTTTTAATCAATTGAATTTCAATTAATAAAAATTCTTAAACTATTAGAACAAAATCTAATAGTTTCGAAATTTAAGGATCTTAAAATATATTTTAAAAAATTAGATAATTTAAAGATAAATTAGGTCAAAATTCTCAAATAAAATTGAAAAATGATAATTAATGCCAAGTTTTTTAAGCGTCCCTTTTAGTAAGTGGTATTATGGCCCAAAGGTCAATAATTAAGTAAATAATATTTTTTTTTTAGAATTTTTTTTATATTCCTATTTTAATATTTATTTAATTTTAGGTTTTTATTTTTTTAAAAAAATAGAAAATCTAAAAATTGGAGTAGTTGAGGAAGAAAATTTGAACCCCGCGCCTCTGCTTTTGTCAAATGCAGCTGATTGGCGCAAAGTATTCATCTAGTACCAATCAACTGCCCTCGCACTAAATATTCTGAGCTATTCGTCTAATACCCTTAAGCAATCGACTAATCATCATAATTTGACCAAAATTTTGAATGACTTTTTGTAGTATTATTATCTAGAAATTCAGAAACGAGTTTTGACGTGATTTAGTCCGTTACTAGTTAATTTTGGTTAAGAATCATGCTATCGTCGATATCTCATGCCATTTTCATGGTGTTTCTGATGAAAATCATGGAATTCATGAAAGCGTCTGCTGGAGAAGATGAACAGGTTCAAACAGAGGAATGACGGGGAATGCAACTGTTAGTTAAAACGAATGTTGTTCAAGGCTAAAATATCTTAAGAGGAACGAGATAAAAAAAATAAACATTAAAATAAAATTACATTTTAGTTTTTAAAATTTGTTAACTTTTTCGGTTAGATTCTTTATTCATAACATACTTAAGGTACTCATATAAGAATTTATTATTTTTATATAAATTTTATTATTATCAATATATAATTAATCAAATTAATTAGAGAAAAACTAGTGTGCATTGAAAAACAATATGATCTACAAAAGCACCAACGAGGAACGAGGAAACACGAAAATTCTTCAAATGTTAATGTTATGTTTTTAAGATTAAATAAGTCTTTTTAAAAATATTATTAATAATCATTAAATCTTTTAATCAATTCAAGTTTAATGGGAAGATTGGGATGAAAAGAAATATCTCTCCCTTTTCTAATTTTTTGAGATAATTACGTCTTTATTAAAATATTAAATTAAATAGTTAGTAAATAACAATATCATATTCTATTAAGTAAGTAAATTTTAATTAATATTCTAATGAATTATAGTTAAAAATTTGATATTTGAATTGAAATTGCTATAATAAAAACCTAAGGGTTAGATTGATGTATATTGTTTATTTATGCCTATGTAAATAGACATCATTTTGACCTAAGGATTTTTATTCTTAATCATTAATTCGAAACCATCATTCATCTTTAAACTTACTCACAAATCAATATGTAATATTAATAACTATTTGTATATTTTTCTTAACTTATAGTATTTGTGAAAGTGGACTATTAGGATTTATTTTTTTCTTAAAGAAAAAGGTTGTAGCTTTATTAATAATAAAAAAACTCATAATACAAGGAGATAATATATCAAGTTACACTCATTAATTTCACTTAAAATATTCTTATAAAATTTAAATTATTGATATTATATATTTATTATAATAATTAATTAAATTCAAATTATATTTTAATATTTTTTAATTATTAATAAATTAAATTTAAATCATATTCTAATAAAAAATACATATAATTCTTTATTATTACTATTATTAATTATTATAATAATTCATACATAAAATTAGAATATATTTTTATATGCTTAAATTAGAAAGGTTATAAATGTCTAAACATAGAAACTAAATTTAATATTGAACAATTTGAATTACCAATTCAATATAAACTCCGATATTAATTTTTTTTTTCTGGTTTTTGAAATTGATCAAATAAATTATACCATCAATAACCACAATGCAAAATTAATCTCACGCTAAAAGAAAATTACATAGTTATTCATAGGATTATATTTTAGTCTTTAACATTTATTAATTTTTTCAATTTATTTTTGATTCATAAAATTAATAGTGAAAAAAAATTATTATGTTTATATAGATTTTATTATTGTCAAATTATTGAAAATTTAAATTTAATAAGTCAATAAGTACAAGCTAAAAAGAAATAGTAAAATTTAAAAAAAAAAAAAACTAGTAAAATGAAATATAAGAACAGATTCGTGAATTGCCCATTTCTATAATCCAAGCATAAAAAAACGAATCAATTTCTTACTTACTCATAGCATCTTCCTTTCAATTCTACTCCCCTACTTTTATATATATACCTCTTTCAACTTTCTTTTTTCAAAAAAAAAAAATAATATAAAATAAAATATGACTTTACAAAATAAGAAAAAAAAAAAAAAGAATCTAATGGCATCGCTTCGTATCACTGTATCAGAAACGTTTCGTTTCATATTCAATTAGTTTGCATTCCCCAACCGCAACGGATAATCCGAGAAGTCGGAGGAGTCATAACAGATGTTTGAATACTCGAAAAGTCCGTCATCGAACGCCGCGTACTCGGTGTTATAATTCTCCCCAACTACAAGTCCAAACGAGTCATAACTCGGCAATTGGTCGTCAAAACCCCAAAGACCACCATTTGCGGCTAACTCGCCTGATTCCGCTCGCACAAATTCATTAGTAGCCTCCCCGCCGGAAGAATTGGCCGACGAAGGAGGTAATCCAAGCTCATCATCAGAAGCTTCAAGAAGGTACCCGAGTTCCGGCTGAGACTCACCGGAATCCGACGTTAAATCGAGTACTACGACCGACGAAGAGGACGAAGGTGATATTTCCTCCTCAAAACTTTTCATAACGGAGTCCAGATCTTGTACAGTTGGGTCAGGATCCGATTCATCAAGAATACCCAACAAATCATCTCTTATTCTCTTTACCTCGGGCGAGTCGGACTCAAGCTCATCGTCCCTGATTCGTTTCTTATTACTGTGCTCCTCCATAGCCATTTATATGCTTGAAATCTGGAACAAGGAGCAAAGGTTGCTTCTTTTTGAATTATATATATATTTTATTTACTTATATATACGCCTTGGCTATTGCAGTAGATATATGCGGTTGTGGGTTGGGGTGGCAAGGATGGGAAGCTTATATACAAGTGACAGTAGAGAGAGAAAATGTTTTGGAAGAAAAGGAAAGAGAGAGAGAGTAAGTAATGATGGTGACACACAGGCGCGTGGACCAAAAATCCTTAGGCCATCACGGACGTCTCGTCTTTTTTGTTTTCTTCTTTAAATAGCGAAATGATATCTTTAATTGATTGTAATTTCCTCATTTGGCCTTTCAGTTTCTGTTTTATTTGAGGTACTATTAATTAGTTAATTAATCGGTTTGAAATCCATCTTCAAGTCCGGTTTGTAAAAGGACCCATCCACACCTAGTCAATTACAGCCATTGGTTTTCGAATGTACCTCGGCTCCAGCTGATTTCATTTTTGGAATAAATTCTGTACCTCAAATATACAATTTATTCAAATACAAAAATCAACATTTTAATCTTTTAAAAAAAAAATTCAACATTTCAACAACTATGATATTATGTTAATTTAATCTTACAGTAGGTTAAGAAAAAGTATAAGCTTTTTTTTTGGGCAAAACTAAAATAGTAATCCCAATAAAATATTAGAATCTCTTTCAAATAAATTGAATTAATTAATTTTTAAATTTAATAATAAAAAATTTTCAAATTCCAAAATTTGAAAAGTTGAATTTTCCAGAAAATAAAAACAACACAAATGTTAGTTTTTAAAAAAAAAATTCAATAAGTAAATATTTCAAATTCTCCCCCACACACGTAAAATATTTTTATTAATTTTATTATTTTATATAAAAATTATATGCGTAATATTAAATTAATATTTTAATAATAATTTTAACTTTTTAGAAACTTATGCATGCATGTATATTTTCTGGTAATTCCACTTTCTAAAAATAAAAATACTGGTAATGCCCAGGCTTGGAAGATTATAGTATTAGAAAAGGAAAATTCAAGGATATTACTATTTGCCAAATTATACTTGTGCATATGGTGCCTGAATTTCACACGATTATTATGATAATTAACTCAATTAGAATTAAGGCTAAATGGATTGAAAAAAAAAATTAACATAAGCCATTTTGACAAGAGACTAAAGATATTGGTGGTGGATTAATATGATTAACTTGTTTAACCTATTTAATGAATGAAAGTATTAAGAATTTAACATGATTTTCTCCTTAGAATTAAGCCAAATAGATATATGATTTTAAAAAAGTCATGGAAATCCTTTTAGATAGAAATTTCTTTAAGACGTAGTTCAATGACTTTATCCATTTTTTATTTATTTTATAAGTTTAGATTAAGAGAAAGAGATAGAGAGAGATAATAGTGCTAACATCAAAGTTTAATGTTAAAAAAAATTCAATATATGATATCTAATTAAAGTGTTTGATTTGAAGTTTAGTATTCTTGCTGAATTTTTCTCAATTTTTAATTTTATTTACCACGGTACTATTTAATTTTATTGTTCTAATAATTATTTTATAAATAAATATGTATTTTTTGGTTCACTACATAAAAATGTCATTCAATTTTGGGGAAAAAAAATTGGCCACTCCAATTATCGGAATAATCATTTATGTACCTAAAATTTTTTTATGTACCTAAAATTTAAAAGACGCACAAGTTTACGATCTTGGTGCATGAAAGGAACAAAAACATAATTCGGTGATCTTCAAACTCTGTACATGGACCGATGTATAATTTCTACTCAAACATCTATTTCTAATTTGAATACTAAATAAACTAATGAATATATAAAATTAAAATTTTAATCATAAGGAGTCGGAATATGAATATAATTTGAACAGATAATTTATGGTTTGATAAAAAAATTAAAAAAAATATTCAAACTATTTTATTATTAGTCAATAGAAATTTAAGACACAATTTCGTCGCTTCACGCTGTTATTTGAGTTGAAAATTACACTTTTAATCGTGTTAAAAAAATAGAATGTGACAAACTTCATAATGCTTTTGGCATTATTTTTTCTTCTCATGAATCTCTTGAATCCAAAAAAAAAAAATATCTTGAAACATCCCTAAGTCTTGAAAACACAAGATTTAAAATTAATGTGAAACGTATCCTTGTATTGACTAATCCAAAAATATGTACATGTAAAATATACATTTGAACTAAAATAAACCTGGTGAAATTAATTATAATTTGTAATTGATTGAGAGGTAGTTGGTGATTGGATGTTACAACTTGGTTTGGTGTGGAAATAAAGTGTGAAGGGTATTTTAGGGAAAAAAAATGGAATTGACTAGAGGTGGTATGGACTTTGTATACGTTGAGAAAGAGAGGGAAGGGAATAGGTAAAGTAAAGAGATGATTATAGAAAGAAGAATCACATTTAAAACCTTTGTTGTAAAGTCTACCAAATCTTTCTTTTAAACATTATTATTATTATTATTCTTGTTGGCCATATTTTCCCTTATAAGATAACAACAATGTTTCCCCTTCAATAATTTCGCCTTGCGTGTTTCTTTCATTTCTCATTTCTGGCTGTCCATTATAGAATAACATTTTATTTTCCATTATATTTCGACCACTGTAGTAATGTAATGTGAGCTCCAAATCCATGTTTAAATATAAAAAACTAATATGTTGTTTGTATTAATCTATTTTTTAATAAATAATTAAAGTTTAAATATTATATTTTCATTTGATTATTTAATAAATAATTAAAAATTGATGTGATGTGATAGATGAGAAGTTGAAAGCAGATGAGGTGATCGCATGATACAGGTGATATAATTTTCCAATCACAAAAATTCAAGTGATTGTGTTTTGATCACACGGTGGAGAAGAGGTACCATATTTAACACAATTTTTTTTGATTAATTACAATAAACAAGTTTTCTAAAAAATAATGTATGATTTTGAAGGACACTTCTTTTTAATTCATCAAAGGAAACTCTCCTTTTCATTTTGTTTTGAACTTTGGAACAAATTTATTCTAAAATATTTTTTTTAATGATCAAACTTTACACCTAAGTATTAGACTAAAAAAATAAAAAACAAATTCAAAATAGTCATTACCTAATACTTAATATAACATTTTCACCCAAATTTCAAATTTAGATCACATGTCACCTAAATTCAAAATAATAATTAAATTGAAATTTATGAATTATATTAACAACAATGGCAAAACTCGAAAAGTATATTAATGAGTGTCACACACAATAATCATGTGCATTTTATTTTTGAGCTATGTATATCATATAATTTATGATTTTTTTTTTTAAAAAAAAAACTTATGGGGTGCAAGCATATTTTTGTTCCTTAAAAACTGTGATTACTAATTTTGATTCAAATAAAAGTTATTATGTAATAACGTCAAATCCAAATTAAAATCTTTCAACTTCATATTTTCAATTTGTCTAATTTAATTTTTATAACTTTTCATATTTTCTTTATTATTTGCATAAAGAGAAATAATTTTTTATCAAGATAAAAATCATATAAAAAGTTATATTCTTATAATAAAACTAAAAGACTAAGTTAAAAATATAAAATTAAAATATGAGTAAAAAAATTACTCATGACTTATCATTTTTAACCATGATTAGATTCACAAACTTAGGAGGATTATTTCTTCATTAAATCAAATAAGATGCT